>JAADWU010000326.1:0-14005 GCA_023336255.1 Pythium graminicola
ACAGAATTGAGCGTACCGCACGAATCGTGATCGCGATCGGTGGGTTCGTAAAGCTGCTTGGCCTTCAATGTGATGGCGAATCTGCTGTCGCAGTTCATTGAGCTGGAGACACTCTTGCACACCAATGACGTATAGATCGTGTCCACGAGGAATCCATTTCTCCTATACAAGTAAGACAATGAGTACACGATCCAATTGCATGTCGTTGATTCGACGCACCAATTCTTTCTCAGAGATGTGGCCTTCACCCAAGTTGAACGTTGTTACAAAGATGCTGAGCGACTGACGAAGGCCGTTCATCTGACTGTCGATGCCACTATGGGTCGTGGTTTGTCCCGCCACGGTTTGATAGTCATTTGAAGAAGAGCGCCGTGATCGGAAGATCCGCAGGGGTCGCGAGAGCAGTCCACCATAGATGATGCTGGTCACAAAACCTACCGATATAATCAGTGAGTATATCGTTGGATAGCGCATCAAACATAACAGCGTACCAAGCGAGCAGATCGTGACTTGCATGACGACCGCCATGAAAAAAGTGTCGAGTCCGAGCGCCCCACCAAATACTACCAACCAGAATGAATGAGTCTTCAACACCGAGAGCGAGACCAACAACAAACCCACCTCGAAAGATGACACTTGGGGACCAATTGACCACAAACACTAGGATGTAGAGCCGTAGCTGACGTGTAATGGCGACCGACGACTCAATGGCCTCGAGGTTGCCTTGGCTGAGAAACAATCACACACGTTAGTGCACCAATCTTAATACTCCCAAGTCTACGAGCTCGTACATTTCGGCACGTTGGGAAATGTGATGTTGCGTCGCAAAGAGAACCACGGAAATGTAGAGCATCGCTGCAAGGACCCATACGTAGAGACAAACAATGTGAAGCCGCTTGTCGCGGATCCAGCAGTAGAAAATAGCGTCGCCATAGAGTCCGAGGGCCCATTCAAGACAACTTGCGGCGAGTGCCGGGAGAATTGTGACCAAAATGTACAGTCGTAGCCGTCGCTGGAGTTTTTCTTCACTCTCACGTCGCACAATCTTGCGATAGATACTGTGAGCGAGACACGAGTTCCAAATCACGGCTATAGGACACAAGAGAGTGAATATAGAGTAAAGAGATTCTTCTATAAATCACGTACACATGACGCTCATAAAGCTCAGGACGAAACCTTGGACGTCGCATTCGAACGAGCCGTTGGGACCTGCGATCCCAAGGATCTTGGGGATTGAGAAGCTTACATCGAGTAGCGAGAGGATTGCGACCATGGTCTGCATGATGGACGGTGCGCCACGACATCGAAGACGAAAGTGATGGAGAAGAATGTAGAGACATCCTGCGATCGAGAGGAGACTGGTGACGAGAATGAGATCATGAAGCGTCGCGAGTTGTTGTTTGGAGAACGTGCGCGACGTGGCCATGACCGTCGGTCCAAAAACGCTCCAAAACGACGAATAATCGACGAGAGAAGCGGTGCGTTAGGCGTGTTGGACGACCACGAGGATGAGCATTAGCTCCAATGTGGTCAGCACGCCTAACATCCAGTTGGGACTTGCCACAAACTGAATTGGGACCTAGGTTCGATCTGATTGGTTAACTCAGAAATGTACTTTCTAGAGCTCCATTTTTTATTCTTTCTCTCAGAATCATGGTGATGCTATGGCGACTGGGGCTCACGGCACTATGTGTCGCGGCCGTATATTTACTCACGCAGCCCCTTATGGAAGTCATCCTATTAGCTGTGCGACGACGTATTGGCAAACGCTTTCGTTGGGTAGCCGATATTCATCGCTACCTCCTCGTCTACATGTCGTGGATCGCCCAGTGTCTTCTCTATTTGCTCATTGCCGTGTCGTTGCTCGACTTGAAGCGGGATAACGGACTTGTGGTATTCATCTCCTACGTGGTCATTATACCGCTTGTGCTAGCGACGTTTGCGCTGCGCATTGTCGTCACCAACGTGGGAAATTATCGTGTACAATTGCGTCGTTTATCTTTTCACACTAATAACGGTATTCGTATAGATGATCGTGCGGCATTTCAAGTGGGACCGTCGCTTGTCGGAGAACGATACCAAGATCTTTGTGGTCACCGAGACTATGAAGGTGCGATGAGATGGATACCATCGTCGAGGGCAGAAACTAACTGTGCTTCATCGTTCAGTTTCTCTGTTTCATCATGATCGTTGTTGAGGTTTTCTACATTTTCTTTCATGACGTCAAGATTGCTCGCTTCATGCTTCTCCAGCTTTTCCTTTGCATCGAGATTATGATTCTTCTCGCTGGCTTCACCACGGTACATATTTGATTGGCTTCGGGTTTTCGATCTGACGCATTCACTAAGGCTCTCTGTAGCTCAAAAACGTTGCTACAGGTCTCTTTCTCGTCTTTGCGGAGCCTTTTCGGACTGGGAGTCTTTGTCGTGTCCTGCATCTGCAAGGATTTGTGGAGAAAGTATCGCTGGCGCGGACAATCATGCGGCGACAGGACGGGGCGCTTATTTACATTCCAAACGGTATCTTTGCCGACGCGCATCAGACAAGCAGCACTCCACAGAACATCTTTAACCACGAGATTGTCGTTCACATGCACTCGACGACACCTTTAGAGAGGATCAAACAAGCCAAAGACGATCTCGTCGTTGCACTCGCTGACTTTAGCATCTCTCTCGAAGATGACACGGATGCGACGTCAATCTCCGGGTACCGTGCGAGCAGTATGGAGGGGAGTGTGGCAGACACCAGAGTGGACAACCATCGGCAGTCGAGTGCATCGGTAGCCGAGTCGCATACACCGCGGAAGGCGCTGTTCATCGGACTGAGCGATGTTGACTGTCTGAGCGTGCGCTTGACATTGGATCGGTCTCGTTTTGCATCGTTAGAAGCCGCCAAGACCGAGGTAAGCAGCATCAGTTGGAACCAACGTGACATCAAATGGTGATATGTATTACTGTGTAGGTGAATCTCACCATCCTGAAAGTTATGGAGAAACATCGCATTCGCCTGCTTCATCTGCGTAAAAATGGAAGACTGTCGAGACATTAATATGCGGAGCACAATGTATACCACGTCGAAGCAATCCGTGGGCATCGTCTCCACTCTATCCACTGAGAAGATCTTGTGTACGCTTGTGCTTGAATGACGGAAATACCGCCCGAGTAGGTGAGTGACGAGTGCGTCCACGAGGATTACTAGAGCAACAGTGCCACATAGCGTGACAACGCGACGCGGCATTCTTCATGCAGCGGATGTATTGGCTTGTACAGGAGAGAAGCTCTCACTGCGTCCTGGACATATCGGGTCGTCGTTGTCGAAGGATGTTGCCCTCACTGGAAAACTTTTGGAAGCGGTCGATGGGCCTGTCCAGCCCCGTCGCCGTTGTTAGCGGCTCTGATTGTGGCCCTGGCGATAGAGAACGTGGTGGCGTTCCGTCGTGGTCACCATTCAAGTCGAACGCCACCTTAGCTGCTCGATGCAAGCGGAGTCGATGCTTGCTGAGCAGTTCGGTAAGCTCCAGTACGAGCTACAAATTCCACAGTCAGTGTGTCAATGCAATGAATAGATCATACAGGCCATTCTTTGCACGTACCTCGGTTTTTTCTGCTTTGATGTCTTTGATATGATGGTATTGTGTGTGATACACGACGTCCACTATGTACGGCGCCGCAACACTAATCCAGAACCGAGGTTTTTCGTCCGTGTCTTCTTCATTGTCGACGTGTGTCTTGGTGCGGACAGCCGCGGACAATAAATCCCAGCCAGTTTGCTTCCTACGGGGGAGGCCAAGAACATCTGTGTTGCGTCGTTGTTGTCGTTCACCGACAAACTTGAGCATGACACCGTCCAAATCTTGGATGAATCGACGTGTTGTCGCCGCATTTGTGCCGTGATCGAGGTGAAGCTGGAGCGTCGTACGCCGATCAATGACCCTGGACTGGATCTCAACCGAGTGCTCAAGCGTGAGACCGTTTGGAATATAGGCAAGGCCTTTATCGTAGCGTCGGATACAAAAGAACTGGAGAAAGAGCTGTTCGACGACTCCTTCGTGGCCCTGAAAGCGAACATGAGCTCCGCTCTTGATCTGCTCGTCCATGAGGGTGACCAATCCGCCCATCGTATTCTTGAGCTACATTCCAAAGTGATTGTGAGTATACAAAGAGTGGTTTTGGCTTGAATACATACCCACGAGTGCGCACCAAACAAGGCCACGAGTTCGATAACGACTACGGCGACTGTCGAGAGCTGCGACGAATCAAAGTTGCTAACTTTGGCCATTCCGTCGAACATGAATGACGAGACCACGTAGGCAAGTAAGATTTTGATGACTCCAATGCCCTCGGTAATGATCATGACACGATTGTAGTCATCGTCTTCTCTCGATGCTGTACTTTTCCAGCCCTTGACACGAATGATACCCTACCAAACCAAATCGACACTGTTACATTTACAATAGTCATGTCCAGTGGCCGTACGTCCATCGTACCCAAGTGATATAGTTGCATCCGCTAATGACGGTCCACACGAGCGGGAAACCGAGGATCAACCGAATAATAGCCGCAATCGTATCCGAGTCCATGTCGAGCAGCGACGGGAGGTCCATGACATACGTGGAGAACCACACCAATAGCACAAAGACGACCCAGGCCACAGGCAGCAGCAACATCTTTTCAAACTCTTTGATCCAAATGATCATGCCTGGGATGGCACGCTTCGCGAGTCGCAGTGTAAACCGCACGACCTCCACACGGAAGACATAGGAGGCAATGAGTAGCGCAATACCCAGGAATACGCGCCATTGATCGTTGCTTGTGATATCTGACGCATGGTCGTGCGTGGTGTCCGGTGTACTCAGCCGAACGCCGCCAGTCAGAGGCGAGTCGACCATTTTTGCTTTACTGTCTCTTGTTCTAGGAACTGAACGAATCGATATCACCTGGTTTTGACAATTTCTCAACTATATCACCATCCTTTTGAGCCTTATCGTCATTATGATCTCACCACTAAGCGAATGGATCCGCGTTCAGGGCGAGCGTGTGATTGTCAGCGATGCTGTGGATCCAGTAAACGACGCGTCCAGTGCAACGTGCGGTGCTGCGGATCGAACGATCGTCGCGACTAGCGCAATCGTCAAGGGCGACGTGATCGTGGCGCTACAGGAGGGCGCGTTTCTCAATGGCTCACAATGGGTCTCTCAGCAAGCATCCACGTCAACTTCAGACCTCACCACGCAACTAGAAGCTCGACTAGCAAAGCTCCAGCCCAGTGGATCAGTGCTCACGTCGTTAGCGCTACTTGCAGAGAAGTCGCGTGGGGAAAGTAGTGCATTCTATGGGTATATCCAACAGCTCCCATCAACTGTGCCGTTGCCACTCGCATGGAGCTCAGCGGGAAAAGCATTGCTACTCGACACGGCTGCGTGAGTAAAATTCTGGCAACGTTACATGCTCATTGTCCTCTAACGATACAAATTTCGATGGAATCGTAGGTATCCGATCATGGACGATGAGCTCGTGCAGAGCGTCTTCCATCGCTTTGCCACGCCATTGGCGTCTGAATTTTCAGAGTTATGGTCAAGTGGCGTCAGTTTGGACGACTTTCGTTGGGCTTTCTCCATTGTTTCTTCCAGGTAGGCTAAGATGATGGATTCGGCAGAACGATGCTGGATTCATGCTAACGTTACTTTACATCTGGTACTAGAGCGTTTTCTGTGAACGAGACACGCGAGCCGACGTTATTGCCCGTCATCGATATGGCCAACCACGATCCTTCCCATGCAGCGGCTGGAATCCACAAGGACGAGAATGGCTACTCGGTACGTTGAAGAAGATGACATCCATTCAAGAATGTTGATTCAACTCTATGCATAGCTTGTGGCGCTGCGGGACATTGATGCTGGCACGGTCGTCACCATCTCCTATGGGGATCTGTCGAATGCTCAGGTACGCACTCTCTATCCCAATACTCCACACAAATGATCTGGATGGCTTTTCTGTGATAGCTACTCTGTCGATATGGTTTTACGCTTCCGACCGTGACCCCTTTCGATACGGTGCTGATCTCTAGTACACATGTACACGCAGTGTATGCTCAGCTCATGAATGGTGGCAATGTGGACGATGCCCTTGCTCAGCTAGATCGCGTCGTGCAAGACGAAGCAGCAGCCGTGCATGGCGATGAAAAGGAGACAACACCAGATGACGGACGCGAGGAGCCGGTTGTCAAACGGCGCAAGCTCTTTGAGCGTCGCGCGGCTGCGGATCCGGTCGTCGTCTTCGCGCTGCATGGCGACGCAACACAGGAATTCGGTCTCGCGGACGGCCTCATGGATTTTGTCCTCGCCCAGCATCTGCCCATGGACACCCTCTACGACGTCCTGACCGTACTATTGCAGCACAAGGACAGGCGCCTTAGTGTGGTGTTGGGAATGGAGGAAACCAACACAGAAGTCCGTTTGGCCCAGACGCTCGCCGCGCGTGAACGCGAACTTGGTCGGCGCATTCTTCTGAATATCATGAGCTTGGAAGAAGACTCGACAGAAGAAGACGAGACAGAGTAGTCAGCATTGAAGGTTTCTGAACTATCAAGTCCCGTTGGCATCTCGTCGGTGGGAACCTTCGAGCATCGTCGTGTCTCCACTATGTAGATACGCATCGTCGATATTTGAACTGGACTCTGGACGGCTGTGGGATCCAGAATCCTACCCATCGGAAAAAATGCGTGGGTTTGCGAGGATGGTGACAGCAAGGGCATAGGTAATGTGAGGGTTCAGACAAAATGTGCATTATAGTCGCAGACCAGCTGGATGGAAGGAGTGCACGTTTTGACAATACATCTGAGTTTGAAGGATGATGTGACCTCTGGAGAGTCAGCAGCTGCGCGTCTTTTCAGCCAATCAGCTGCTGGAATGCTTCGCCCTATTGTCAACGGTGGCGCAATTTTAGCCCGCAAGTGCAACCGCCGGCGTCACATCCCTCTCTCGACGGAGAAGAAGAAGCCGCTGTGCTTGGGAACGCACAGATTCTCTCTTACGACGTGACGGGGATAAGATGACGCTCCCGCACCATCCAGCGAATCGGAACGACGACGACGTTCCAGCACCGCGCGTGCCGGCCCCCGCGACCATCCGCATTGGTGATCTCTATTGGAAACAAGATGGACCGCTGAATTGGGCGCTTGGTCAAGTCACGGCCCACGATATGACGGCCAATACGGTCCAGTTTGCGTTGATCAATGAAGCCACGGGCGAACCGATTCCCGGTGCCGAAACTGAGTTGCTCGAACTCACGGCGCAACCGCTCTATGCCGCCAATCCACTACACACTACGGCGGCTGATATGACGTCTTTGCGACATTTGCACGAAGCCGCGCTCGCCAAGAACCTCGAAGACCGCTCGGCGCTCAACAACTTGCGCCCGTACACATTCATGGCCAACGTACTCATCGCCGTGAACCCGCTTAAACGCCTTGAAGAACCCGACAAGAACATGTTTGTCACCCAGTCACTTGATCGGTGTCCACCGCACCCGTACTACATTGCTGAAAACGCCTACCGTCAGCTCTGTGCCGTTCGTGCTGTCATGCAGAATCAGTCCATTATCATCAGTGGTGAAAGTGGTTCTGGCAAGACCGAAACCTCCAAAATCATTCTTGACTTTTTGACGACACGTGCTGTTGGCAGCGGAAGCCGCACGCCTTCAGTTGTGTCTTCGGAGGACGACTATGAACCAGAACTCACACGAAGTGTGGTGCCGGCACCACCAGGATCCGAGACTGCGGCCCTCTCGTACCCACAGTCTGCTACCAATGGTAAGCTCTCGCCGGCAACGCTCGGTAGCCGTCTCATGGAGACTATTCCAATCCTCGAGTCCTTTGGTAACGCCAAGACCCACCGCAACCACAACTCGAGTCGTTTTGGCAAGTACATGCGCCTCCAGTTCTCGACGAACGGCCATCAGCTCACTGGTGCGTCCATTGACACGTACCTGCTCGAGAAGTCTCGTCTAGTGAACCAACCCAAGGGTGAACGTAACTTTCACGTGTTCTATGAACTCCTCCACGCCGAGGATACGGAGTATCTTCAGAGCCGTCTTCACTTGGAACCAATGCAACCAGAGCTATACGACTACCTTAACCAGTCAGGATGCATGAAGGCCGAGTTTATGGATGATTCGGAGAATTTTCAGAACCTTTGCAAGGCGCTCCAATGTGTTGGCATCATGGATGAGCTCCAGGACGAGATTTTCCGTGTTGTCGGTGGTCTGCTGCACATGGGTAACATCCGGATCACGGAAGAGGACACGTCTGAAGGTCCTACAGCATGCATCGCCCAGGACGACAAGGCGGCCCAAGATGCGCTCCACCACGCCGCAAGCTTGCTTGGAGTGCCTGCCCAAGATCTGAGCGAGTGTATCCTGATGAAGCGTATCGTGACCACACGTGGCCCCGCGGCGCGTCGTGGATCGATCTACTTCGCCAAGAAGGATGTGCGCACGGCTGTGTACTCTCGTGACACGATCGCCAAGACCATCTATGAGCACGTATTTACGTGGCTTATGATCCAGTGCGCGAGCGCACTTGACTACGACTCGGCTCGCAGTGACGTCGTCCCATACATTGGTGTCCTCGATATTTTCGGTTTCGAGGACTTTGAGCCAAAGAACCGCAACTCGTTTGAGCAGTTGCTTATCAACTACGCCAACGAGGCACTCCAAAGTCTGTTCAACGACTGTGTGTTTGAAGCCGAACAGGAACTATACCGCTCGGAGAACATTCATGCGCCGACCAACCACTCTCTATCGTTCCCGTTCCCCATGCCGGGTGTGCAGATCGAGGTGAAGGAGATGACGGAAGAAGAGAAGCAGAACGCTGCTGCTGACCAGAACGAAGTAGAGTACTCGGACAACCGCGAGTGTCTCAACTTGATTGCAAGCCGCCACGGTGGTATCTTCGTGACGATCGACAATGTGTCGCGTCTACCAGGGCCGTCGGATCGCAAGCTCAACGAACGTCTCCACACACTCTTCAAGCGCCATGCGAACTTCCCGACACCGCATCCGAAGGACATTCGCGATACGTTCATCATCAAGCATTACGCTGGTATTGTGCGTTACACTATCGATGGGTTCGTGGATAAGAACAACAACATTATTTCGGATCAGTTTGAAGAGCTTATCAAGCGTTCAACGTCGCGCATTCTGCAAGACCTCACAGGTCGCAACCGTACCAAGTCGCAGGCTAACTTCTCCATTGGCGCAGCGAAGACGAACGCGGTTGGCTCGTTCGGTGGCGCGTCCAAGGCGCGCTCGAAGGGTGGCAGCCAGTCCAACCTCTTTTCAACGCAGATGAAGGGCCTCGTGACGGAACTTGAAGGCACGGCATGTAACTTTGTGCGCTGCATCAAGCCAAACACCCAAATGAAGCCGGGCATCTTCGATCGTCCATACGTGGTGGAACAGCTCCGTTGCTCGGGTACAGTCCAAGCCTGTGAAGTGCTTCGTGTTGGTCTCCCTACTCGTATTTTGTACGCTGAAGTTGTGGATGTGTACAAGCCGTTGTTGCCTGTCGATATGTTCCAGAAGTTCGAGTTCAATGACAAGCTGTTTACGCAGGCGATTCTCTATGTGTACAACTTCCCGACGTCGGCGTACCGACTTGGTGATACGCGTCTCTTCTTCCGTACGGGCAAGATCGACTTGTTGGACCGTTTGCTGACGCCCAACTCAAACGAGACTGACTGTACACAGCTCTCATCACGCATGCACCAGTACCTCCACAAGAAGCGATGGATCCAGGTGGCCACCAAGATGATTGCGTACAACGCTTTCAAGGCGATCTACTTCAAGTGTAAGTTCCGCCGAAAGGCGGAGATCATCCAGTGCGCCATTCGTCAGCACCTCGCGCGGAAGCGCGTGCGCAAGCTCCGTGTGCTCCACCGTATCAGCGCCTTGTGGAACAAGATGGCTCATCGTGCAGAGATTATGAATGCCTACCGGGACTTGCCGGACGACAAGATGGTGCTGCTCAACAAGCTCATGCCGCGCAGCTACCTCCCACCGAACCAGCGATGGTTGCTCAAGTGGCTGGGTCCGCTTCAACGTGTCATCTACTTGCAGAAGCTGTGGAAGAAGATGACGTCGCAATACCTTGCCAAGCGTGGTTTTATCTGGCTCTTCGAGAAGGTCAAGCGTCAGCGAAGCGCCGTACGCATGCAGGCGCTTGTCCGTGTCGTCATCGCGAAGAAGAAGTTCCGCAAGCTCAAGCGTGCTCGTATCGCACGCGAGCGCTGGCAGTTGGCATTCCGCAAGGTAAGAGTTCGTGTTGGTCGCCAACTGTATGATCAAGGACTGATACCCATTATTTTTATGAAACTTAGGTTCGTGTGTTCTGCGAATTCCGACGGGAACTTCACCGCATCCACGTCCAGCGACTGGAGGCCGACAACGCAGTGCTGGAGGCGGCTGTGAGTGCAGCAGAGACAAAGGCCCAACAGGCTCAGCGCGAAGCGGAGGAGCTCCGTGCCAAACTCGAAGCCATGCAGATTGCGCTCGACAAGAAGTCCATGCAGGTCGCCGAGCAGGAGAAGGAGATCTTCTCGCTCGAGACGCGTCTCGAAGCAACGCAGGACGAGCTCGTCGAAACTCGCCAGCGATCAAACGTTGGGTTCCTCGAGCGTGTGGTCCGGTTCCTCACGTGCAGTACGTCGACATCGTCGTCACCGCCGGTGCAGGCTATCCCAGTCACACCGCAGTTCCATCACCAAACGCAGTTTGTTAGTGGCAAGCAGCTCAAGGAGACGGCGTCCACGCTCACTCTCAAGGGTCTCTGGAAGATCCAGGCTGGCCCGTCGGAGGCTCGTGTCCTCTCGAGTGACACTGTTCTCCAGCCACTTAAGCTCCAGAAGAACCAGGACACTCAGGACGAAGACGAAGATCCTGTCTGGTGTGAAGGTTTCACTCGCCGCACGAGTGATGCCGCCCTGGAAGAGGCGACGTTGCGGGCTCGCGAGTCGGACCCGCTTTACTCGGTCTCCAAGTTCTGCTTTTAGGCTGATTCCAGCCAATATTCCCCCAAGCTCCGTCCGTGTCGACCAGTGAAACCGTCTGTCCCATCTCTCTCCTTCTCCTCGTCTCCCTCCCCCAATAAACACTTTCACTTCGCTGTGAACCCATTTCGCCGTGTCGTTTCGCACACACCACGTACGTCAACCTTTTCGTCGTGGTATTTGGTTGAAGTGGGCCGTTTCAAGTTGCTTATCGTGACCAATGGAAGTCACGAACCGAAGTAACTCGAGACAAGACAGCGGATTCAAGAGGAAATACGTGTGAGAAGAGAGAAGGTGGATCGGGTGGCCAAGCCCAAGTTGGACCGGACGGAGAAAGTCGACCAGGCCTTCTGGGTCTGAGTATGAACGATCGCAGGCGCGCGAAACGCTCTTGTCGGATTCAGTCGCTGCTGCTGACCGCCTGTCTCCTCCCATCCCCTTCGATCTGCATCACGAAAACACAGGATATCATTCGGCAGCATCCTTTGCATTCGATGCACATATCGAAAGGGATATGAGAGCGAGAAACGGCCAGACAACTCGAGCTGAAAGCCACACGTCGGCGTGGGGGTCGCGTCGCTGAGATCCAAATTTTGTGTCGTGTTTGTATTTGCTTATCGCAATTGACTATTTTCAGTAGGTTAAGTACGTTTCTTAACCTCTAATTTGCATTTATACGTCAAACGTACTGAAAAGAATCTTCATTTTTCATCATGATAGGATCCAATCCCGCCCTCGTTGTGACCGTCACGGCGGCGCTCGTAGCGACGGGCGCATTCGTGTTTACGCTTTGGAGTAAAGCGCGTATCCTCCGCGGCAGTGGTGCGCCCCTATTGCGTGGCTTTCGCCTATCGCGCGTGCTCAAAGTCGCTGAGCGAGAAGTGTCGTTGCTCGGCACGTTTGCGTCGGATCCGCTCGCGCGTCCGGCTGTAGTGACGATTCAAAAGACGGCATTTGATACGCGGGAGCTCGGAACGCTTTTGTCATCGCTTTCCTTGCATACGATTCTGGAAAATGACATTTACAGCACGTACGTCGGCGACGTCTCGCGTGCCGTCAAGCCCTTTAAAGTCAACGTCATTTACCCTGCGACTGATACCCACGTCCGAAAACACTCGGATCAGCAATTTTACATGATCTTGGAGACACCAGAGCTGTATGAGCGCGTGACGCGTCCATTCATCGAGAGTGTGCCGAAAGAGAAGATTGAATGGGTCTACAATATCCTCGACCAGTACGTGGTCTCCTTGTTTGGTCTTAGTAATACTTCAACTGATTCTCTTGTGTAGCAAAACCGAGAGCGAACGCATTGTCTTTGAAGATCCACATCCAACGAATGGCTTCATCTTGCTTCCCGACTTCAAGTGGAGCGATACGGCCAATGTACGTTGATCACCATCAGAATGCGGAAGTGCATTTGACCTAAGTCGTGTGAAATGGAACAGCTCGAGTCGGTGTATTGCCTCGCGATTGTGAACGACCGCTCCATTCGCTCACTACGGGATCTCCGGGGAAACCACCTTCCCCTGCTTCAGAACATTCGGTACGTGTTTTGGTCAAACATGCAATGTCTACGACTGCTAATAGGGATGTGATACTAGTGATGCCAGTCTCCAAGCGCTACAGCAACAGTTTGGGGTTCCAGCCAGTTCCCTTCGCGTGTATGTGCACTACCAACCAACGTACTATCATTTCCACGTGCATTTTAGCCACGTGAAACTCACGGACGGCACTCACACGGGCAAAGCCGTGCTCCTCAATGACATTATTGACCACCTCACCCGTGACGCCGAGCATTTTGTGCATGCGAGTCTGACGTGTGCGATTGGCGAGATGCAACATCAATCATTGTACAAGCGGTTTCTGGTCGCTGGTGCTTTGTAACTCAGAACGACGCATTATATTCCTCGTGTGCAATGGATGGCGGGAAATGTCAGGTACAGTGTACCCCTGATACTGTAGAGTGATCGTAACCATCCCCCTCGGTTAAAATCCTCTGTTCTGACTGAACACACAGTTCGAACTCACGTCTCTCCCCTTTTCTCTTCAACGAGCAACATGTCATTTATGGATAACTTACCGATCACCTTCCAACCAGGTGGAATTACACACAATGGTTGCTAGTTGAGAGTGGTAAAATACCGCATCCCCACAAGTCCCTGCACATCCAACAAGAAGGAAGACGAGGTTCATTAGGAGAAGAAACGTCATGAACATCCAACGCTTCTCGATCGCCAACGTCATGGGCCGGAAGGACGGCGTCGATGGTCTCCCTGTCGACGCGCGACCGTCGATCGTCAGTACGGTGAATCTCAACAAACAACTGAACGACGAAGTCAAGAAGAGCGATGTACATCTCTTCTTTGGGCCGCAACAAGCCATTTTTGATGGCAAAGACCGTACGCGCGCGCTGCATGGGGAACGCAAAATTCAGAAAAATGCCAAAAAGTTTTGGTACGACGTGTTGAGGATATGGATCGGGAACACGATTGCTCACATGTATCCATGTTTATGTTGTGTAATCGCAGGCTCATGTCGGAACCCTTGTCTCTTGACCGCGACAGCACGTCGTCGCTCAATGGTGTTCCTCAGGATCCACCCCCCAAGCCCGCCGGCATTGCAAGCACACTCTCGGCTGCGGGCCGCTTTATTGGCCAAAAGGTACGGTGCCTGGATGTTGGGATGGATGGCTACACTGGTATATTCATTAAGGTCATTTTTCAGGTTGCGCAGATGAAGATGCCGCCATCTCATGTGAACGAAGATTCATTTTGTGATGGGTGTGGCATGGATCCAATTGTCGGTAACATGTACACATGCTCTACATGCCCCAACTACAGTCTCTGCGAAACGTGCTATCAGACTGGTCTTCACGGCTACGAAGACAGCGAGTTGCTCAAGAATGTACGGGAAGACTTTGCGTTGCGACAGATTGTTGAAAAGTGCAAGAACCGCGTGCCT
>JAADWU010000327.1:0-14004 GCA_023336255.1 Pythium graminicola
ACGTTCCAGGTACGTTCGTGTGGATTGGACGAAAAGTTCTGAAAGGCATCACACGCACAGTAGATCATGTGTGATGTAAATCGAAAGCGTGGATCATGATCACCACCTTCTTGGGCCATGGATGCAATCGGACGATTAACCACCGTATTGGTGAGGTCCAAGATCATATTCTGATAACTTGTCGCACGAACTCCACCCGGTACATCCATCAATGTGACTTGGGTTTGCGTCGCATTCGTGGAATTCTCACAAAAGACATGCGAAGGCGTTGAAACTCGTTCGATCACACCAACATCTCGTTCGTTAATCAATCAATAGCCACCAGTCGCGCCCAATAATCGGAGAAAACCGTCGTAGACACGCACTATTAATAACATCGTCTCACAAGAGGTTTCCATTTTCGGCCGAGCGATCAGCCAATGAGCTAAATGATGATCACAAGCTGAGAGATACGAAAGCGTTCTTATGAACGTCTTGGGAGTTTCGGATGATACGATCTTTGACAACTTCCGACGGGATCGGACCGAAAATAATACCTTGAATTTGGTATGGAAAATGCTGAAGCTCCACAAAGTCTTGGAGGGGGTACGAAGTGTCCCACCCAAACTCGTGAGGCTGTCGTTGACAACGAAGGATGATGTGTGGTTAAAGGTGCAGAGCCTCTACGGCGGTTCTGCAAGCTCGAAGAGTATTTCACCATGGAGTTCCCACTCGGAATTCACGTGCTACCTTCGAGTACCCTCTTTCTCACCCGCGACACGCCGATCAATGCATTGATGAACAGCAAAAAGCCAGTTAATCACTCACAAACCAAAAACTTGTTGTTCATCGCTCTGATCGTCAAAACTGGCAATCGTTTGGTCGGAGACGTCGGTATGCTCGTTGATAACAATGTGATGAGAAAGAAAACATGCTGGAATGTGTGGTTGCGCACTGGGTACAGTATTTCGCTGGTCCTCGTCTTCTGGTTGAGAAGGTCAAGAAGACACGGTAACGTATGGCATTGTCACCAAGTAGAATGGGTGGGAGTAAGGATTTCCGGTGTAGAATGGAGTGCAAGGCACTCGTCTTGAGACACGCTATGGACAAGTTTCTATTGGTAGGGTACACACGGATCATCAGCTTCCTCACGACATCGTCCAAGAGCAAAAGAGATTGCGTTTTTGATAGAACAGTGGTCAAAATCCCTACGCGACATGGATGATATGGTGTCCACACACTGGATTTCGACTGAAAAAAAAGAAACACACCAACGCGTAAACCAACCGTGTGACTTTATGCGACGCAGTTTCGTAGATAATCAATCGGATCCATTGTGGTGTCACTTGTACTTTCATCCAGATCCACAAACCACACTGGTGATCACCGTGTACGTACTACAATATCTTGGGGATTGTCGCTACAGTATGATACCACGACTACAGCTTGAAACGTCTGTTGGTGTTGATAATCAGGTGTCATCCACTGGACACGATTCGATGATTCAGAACGAAGCAATCATACTTGAAGTTGGTTACCAACGTTCGACAAGTGTGTGGTGTTCTACTATACCGCTGTTGAACACCAACTCTGTACTTTCTATATCTGTACTTTCTACCAGTACACTTGAAATTTGTATACATGCATAGTTGCGACCAAACAAGTCAGTCTACGACACAACAGCTGCATTCGTCTCTGCGACGTGTGCCATTCACAATCAGCCCTTTGGTTCCGGAGACTGATTGTGAATGCATCCACAGGATCTTGTTATTGGAATTGTGTAGTTCCTCTACAAAATCAGTGACTAACTCGTTATGACTGCGACATTTGCAAGTGGCTCGACTGAAGAGAGTCGCACGCATGTTGCTTTTCCATCTGTGTCGTTGTGGCCCCAGACTCTCCGACCTGCTTAGTCGTCGAGCATGTCCACTTTTCTTGGTCCTCTTATTCGATCAGCGCCTAGTCGTCTTCAAGGTTTTCCATAGAAAAGCACACCACTCTGTATATCCTTCGTCCCCTCACCCTTGTGCACCAAGGACCCCATTTCTTATTGTTCGTCCTCATGCTTGGTGTTGGTGCTACTACACGTCGCTCTTCTTTTCAGAAAGAATGCGTCCCATACACCGCAGGTCGTCCACGACTCCAACTCCTTGCGATTGTCGTCTTGACGCTCGGATCCATAGCAATTGTACTCGAAGGAGCATCGATTGGCGTCGTCCGTCATGGTGTCGACATGGTCCAAACTGCATGGAGACACGTCTCTCAAGTTTCCGCCGAAGACGTCGTGGAGCTGGTGTTTCAAAATCCAACTGAACGCATGTGCTATGCGACCCGTGACGTCGGATTGTTCCGTGAGATCCGCAAGGCTCGTCAAGTGTTTTGTAAAGCCCCCAAGAACGATGCGGATCGTCGAACCGAAGTCTCCCTCATTGATCTCAATCCAAGTGGGCTCAATCTACGTGCGATGGTCTTCAAACGGGATTTGGAGTTGGATTTTACGACCACGTCGATCGCTCGACCGATTGAATCGATCGCCCAAGACGGTGGAAATCATGATCCTCGCTTTCTCTGGACGTCGTCCATGATTTCCTGTGGTTGCAACGAACTCGAGACCTTTGCGGCCGAGACCTTGGCTCAATCGAATACCACCCTCCGTCTCTGGGAGCCCCACCTCATTGACACGCCGGAGACGTATGATGAGGCCTCCACCGTCTGTGGATCACCACGATCCGATCCCTCCGCTTCGACACTTCAAATCCAAGAGAAAACCATTCTCATTGCCCGTCGAGATGATCATAATCCGTTCTTTCAAATCTCCAATGCCCTCAATGCATGGCTCGTCATGAAATCGTTGGGCTGGAAACGAGAAGAGACACGGATTATTCATATGGATGGTGGATACGAATCCCACATTGATGAATTGCACCATCGTCTCTTGTCGTCCCCTGCGAAATGGGAGATTTTACGTGGTCAACAAGATCTTCTGGGTCGTCGATTTCAGTTCACAAACGAAGTGATTATGGCACCACACGAAGCGACCGGACCCATGATGGCCCATCTCAATAGCGTCGAGCCATGTTACCACTCGCAACTCTTCCAGACCTTTCGTACCGAAGCTCTCCATGCGTTAGGGATTCACGAATTATCTCGCGACAAGACACACATCACCGTGACGATTATTTCACGACGCAACTACAGTGGACGTCGTGTCCAACGCCTCTGGCTCAATGAAGATGAAGTTGTCGAAGCCATGCGTCAACAGTATCCCAGTATTCATGGGATTCCCATTGTGATTCAAAGTATCGACTTTGTCGAGCTCTCCCTTGAACAACAAATGCAAGTGGCTCTCCAGAGTGATGTGATTATTGGCATGCATGGTGCTGGTATGGTCAATGTCATGTGGACGAAACCAGAGACATTGGTGATTGAGATCTTTCCCAAGCGACGGTATCGATGGGGCTATCGCAATTTGTGTCAATTTCTCGGCTGTGAATGGCATGAATTTCGTGATGGCGTGGATACCGGACGTGGCGATAATCGTAGTGACAAGACTATTCCTGTGGAGACGTGGACGGAATTCTTTGATCCACTCTTTCAAGAGCACTTGTCCAAACTCGTCGTGGGTGAACAACACCAAGTCGTGGAACAACGACGACTACGACAGGACTAGGATCTGAAATTCATACTAATATTATTCTTTTTCAAACGATGTACGCTATGGATTCATTCGTTTGACGACAATGTCAAGGCTCGAACGTGTCTATCATTCAACAAGCCCATTTAGGCTGGCCAAGGCACCGATGAAAAAACTGTTTTGTAATTCATGACTTAGACAAGTTTATAAGACATCAATATGAGAAGGGTGTTGCATTTCGCTCCTAATCTTGTAAACAAAGAGTCCTACGGTTTGGTGATGATCCAACGTATGGGAGAGACTGTCGTGGGACTCGAAGCTCTAGTAAATGTCGAACATCTTTCGGTCATGTATGGGATCGTGACCAATGATCTCGAGTGGATATTAGTGGCCAGTGGCGACGTCACGATCTCCAAGAAAGTCTGTCGTCTCAAGATCGAAGATACCATTCCAACAATTCAATTCACAACATGCTCACGAAGGAACCATAACAATCTCAGGTAAGAATACAAGACTGCTATATGGTGTAATTATTTCTCAAATGGCAGGTTCTGAATTGCCTAATCGCAGGAGATGCCGTGGCACAGGATTTGCTTGTTGTCCAATTGAGGCGGGGGTCGGTTTTGGTGGCATCCCAATGTGTTGACGAAACAATGGATCGAAGAAGTCGAGCCATTCGTACACTTGAATTCGTTTGTCACTCGCATTGTCCCCAAAGCCAGTATCTTGTCCACCACGGTATTCATGCCAATCACAACCAATGTACTTGCAAATATTTCGGTATCCCCATCGATACCTCCGTCGTGGAAAAATCTCAATCACGAGGGTCTTGGGTTGTGTCCACAAGACATTCACCATGCCGGCCCCATGCATCCCAATCACTACATCACTGTGCAATGTAATGTTCATTTGTTGCTCGAGGGTCAAGTCGACAAAATCAATACTTTGAATCACAATGGGCAGGCCATTGAAACTGGGATATTCTTGCTGCATGGCTTGGACCACCACATCTTCATTGAGCCATTTGCGTTGCACTCGACGTCCACCATAATCCCGACGAGAAATGATGGTGATCGTGATTTGTTTCTTCTCCCGAGGGGTACTGGGTTGACCCATTGCTTCCAACGCCGCCGCACGAAATTCAGTAATCAATTCCGAATGTCCACAGTATTCTTCATCATTGAGATGTTGCATCAGTGGTCCGGTCGTCTCGTACGGCGCAATGAGAACTTGATTCGTAAAGCGTAATGTATGGCCAATCAAGTCACTTCCATGCAGAAGCTTGAATTTCCCAGGGGTAGAGACCAATCGATAATGAAGATCATCAATGGGGGAAGGAAATCCACCATCTAAATGAATCAAACGAGTCTCGTCCCGACGCCACCCAAGCACGCGCATCATGAGCCATGCATTCATAGCACTAGAGACTTGAAAAAAGGGATTATGATCATCCCGTCGTGTCATAATCACGGTCTTTTCTTCAATCACAAACGGCGGAGCGGAGCGGGACGGTAATGGCGTTGTTGCCCGGTATTCGGGTGCTTCGGTGGATTTCCCACAGACGGTGGATGGATCTTCGTAGCGCTCATACGTGTCTGCAATGGTAGGTTCCCATGGTCGCAACATCGTGCGATTGCGTGTGTTGATATAAAACTCTTGGGCAAATTGCTGAAATTCACGGCAACCACACGAAATCATATTTTGTGTCCAGAGAAAACGGGGATCATGACCACCACCATCTTGAGACAGCGACACAATGGGCTGACGAATCCGTGCTTTGGACAAATCAAATTGAAAATCCCGATGAAATATCATGGCCCGCATATGAATATTCCCACGAGGTTCGAGATCAAAGAACGTCACGCCCGTTCGTTGCGTCGGATCCGATTCATCTGAAGGCTGTTGACAGAAATCACGTCGACTTTTTTCCAATTCCGAAAGCATCCCGAGACCGCGTTCATAATAACACATTCGTTCAATGGCCGATGTAAACGTAGGGGGTGGTGTTGGTGTCGGGGGTTGCGTTGGAGGCGGTGTCATTGGTGCCGGCGAGTATTCGTGGGACAAAACAATCGCGGCGGTCGCTTCTACGACGGCCTTGTGTTCTGCAGCCACTAAGAGATCGTTGGGTGGGACGAAAGCGAGCCTGGATTCTTCATGGACACCACGAAAGACGACGCTGTCGAGCAAGACGGAAGCCGATCCCAACATCACCAATGCCCCGACCAGAGGCAGTGCCCGATGCCGTGGCCCACGGAGTGTAGTGAGACCTTTCTCCTGTGACGCCGACATCTTCGTGGAATGACGCATTGCGACCGAGAGAGAATTGAAGACTACCTACGTAATAACCAGCGTCCAACACGGGAGTGTCGGGAAGACTCTATAAACTGATGAGTCTCCTCCCGAACATCCGTGAGACTGTGGTGAAAAGATTGAGCGTGTCACATAGCCTGAGAACGGGCAGGGGCTGATCTTGAAAGCCGTTTTGGCGGTGACGATCTGACAAGCGACAAGCCAGGTATGGTCTGAATCTGATCAGCTTGGCCTCTTTGCCGTATTGAATCAGATTCTCAGATGAGGCGGGGAGCAGATCGCCAGAGTCTCACGTGTGGCACAACTTCAATGCCCCATCTGATCAAGGGAGCTACTGGCTACATTTCCAACAGTTTACGTGTTACCGGATCAATGGGGTTTGTTCGTCGACATAATCGTGGTGGTGGTGACGTCGTTGGCGTCGCGATTCGAGCAAAAATATGGCTCCTAGTCCCAATAGTCCCAACACAACAAACCCCATATTAGAGGAAGTGACGACATGGTGGACCATCGAGGATCGTCCGACAATTCGTGTTGGCGTACGAGACGGTGGCCCTGGTACAGTACACGTTCGTGGCACATAGTCGTACGCTGGTGAAGCAATAGGGATTTTGAGAAATGCCCAGGGATCGACATCCAGCACATCATCGGGTGTCCTTCCAGCATACAGAATCTTCCCCGGACCAAATGCATGCCCGGCAATCGAACGAGCAGAGGCGACCGTGACGTTCCCACTTCCATACAATTCCACCCCAACGTCAATGCACAGAATGGTGCCCAGATCGACATTTCCTTGATTCGTCTGGTACACTTGAGCAACTTCACAGAAGAAATGATGCGTTGCTTCGTACGAACCGTCATGGCTACCCACATACGTACTATTGCCACTAGAAGCGAGTACGTGGATGGCTTGAGTTTCAAGATAAGTAGAATCAATACATACCGAACCCGTATCCTTGGACGCAACGTCAATCGAGTGTTGAGCATCGAGAACTGCACTTGTAGCCGCAATGATACCAGTTCCCGACTGGGAAAACGAGACCAACGTTGCGTTGAGGGTACTGGCCGTTGGTAGATAGAGATTCCCTGCATCGGCCGTCGAGAACGAGATGTTGGTCGCGGTCAAACTGAGTTGAGGGGGTAAAAACAGACTCCCAGCCCCTCGTGATTCCATCGTGACCGTGGCGTAGAGGTCGTTCTCGATTAAAACCTTGTCTGTGACAATCACATCGCCATCACCGGTGGTCTTGATCTGCTGGATCGTCTGAGGGACGTGAAGTTGAACAGAAATGGCAACAAAACCATCAAACGTATCGAGCGAAGCCACGTCCAAAAGTTGAATCTTGAGGGTTTGAGGCGCCATTGGGAGGATTTCTGTGGCAGTAATGAGCTTAAAATCACTCCCCGTGACGCGAATCGTTGCTAGTTGAGAAATATGTGTAGATAACGGAGCGTACGAGACGTAGACTTGACATAACGTGTCGATTTCAAGCGTCCGGATCATGTCGTGGGACGTTGTCGGCGCGACGATCCAGCGCTGCTCCAAGGGCTCGTGTGGCGATGGGAACGATGAGAGACGATGCACCGGCGTTACGTCTATCGAAAGCGCATGCGTTGGGTGCTGTAGCAATACTGTAGCGAACAGGACGCGCCATTGAATCCATCGCATCTTGGCGAATCTACTATATATTGCGATCTTTATGTTGTGCGTGGCTGTGACAACTCCGACGATCGTATTGATGTTAGCTCAGTATATTTATCCTATATTCCTAAATATTCGGAAATAGAAGTAGGAAATATCACAAAAGGTATCGATGTTGGTCTTCATGCGGTTACTCGGTTGTGAGGACCATGGTGATGCCTGCAATTACAATGGATCCGATACTCACGGTTAAGGTCCCAGCAGTGCCAGTTGTCGTACTGGGCGTTGGCGTGGTGTGATTCGTTCCATTCGTAACAACAGTTGAGGCACTAACTCCATCCGCCCCTGGGGCTCGCTCAGGTGTAGTAGTAGTATTGCTGCTCGACGTCGTTCCATTGGTAGCTGGGGGAATCGTAGGTGGTGGAGGTGGATGAAATGTTGGTCCAGCGGTATTGGACGACGTACTGGAGCCATTACTAGATCCATTGACGGCAGGAGGAGGTGCAAGTGTACCAGGTCGCCCGACGATCGTATCATTGAATGGTGTCGTACTGTTGTCTAGCGTAGTCAGTTGGGCTGAACACAGACTCAACGCACTGAGCACAAGAAGCGAGAACACCATGGCGCGAGGCATGATAGAGAAGCAGGAGATAATCGATACAATGCAAATGCGATTGTGTAGGAGGGAAGAATGAACGTTTGTGGAGACACCAGAAGAATTGGATAACAAAGCGACTGAACAACGTGCTGCACATCCCATCCTATGCATCCAAACTCATCGTCCAAAGTAATTCACTTTGTAATATTTCTGTCCAACAATACGGAGAGATACTGAGGTCGTCTTGATACCCATCTGATAGGTGTGTGTGCAGGCTCTCACAGATAAAACACTGTGACGGCCACACCCGCCGCAAGTGTCGTGATCGACGCCGTCGCCACCGATGATGCTGCCGACGATCCGCCTGGCGCAGGAACTGATGGACTCTTGGTACTGATCGCATCCGTCGATGGTGGCGCTGTCGTCACGGTGTCTTTCGTACCGGTTCCCGAGCCACTTGATGATGAATCGATCGTACCAAAGAGCTTGTCGTTCAAGACCTTCCGCACTTGTTCAGGCGTGAGTTTCAGCAACGCATCCAGATCAATCGATTCCAACAACGCTGCAAATTCAGGGTCTTTACCAGCAGCATCTTTGACTTCTTTAATAATCGCATCGAGTTGATCTTTGGTGACGGTGATTTCAGCCGTCGTGGAGTTGGTCGAGGGCGCAGTCGTCGTGGATTGGGCGGAGACGACCGCAAGTGCGAGCGCTGCACAGCAGAGCAACTTGATGGGATTCATTTTGTCTTGATCGTGAAGGTTGAGAACTAACTAAACGCCGCGAGAGGTGCGTGGAGGGGGGTGGCGAGAGAATAATGAACCCAACGGATCAGTGGGAAATGGAACTTCATGCCTGACTGGACAGTACAGAATTTGGGTGGTAATTACAATCTTATACACTATATTCGATTATAAAGGTTTGTGAGTTATATTTTGTATGGAGCGACGGGCGTCGATGGGTCAAGTATTGGATTTCAAGAGGAAGAGATACTGACGACGAGACTAATGCATACTAATTTATTAGTCTACGACGAATATGTCACTAAACACTTTTTCCAAATACTGCTATATGATATCTCGTTTTAATTCCCATCATTCATTGGTGGAAATGCATTGTGTTCGGTACGCGAATCATTTTTACTATGATCGGATTGGTTGAATCATTTTTACGATGATCTGATTTGATAAAACTCTCTTGTGATACTGACTCTCTGCCCCAACAATCCAGAAAACTCGAGTGATTTGCCCAAGAGCTCCTGGAAATGCGTGTGCTTTTGCTCGTCTTGTTGCTGGTCGTCGCGGCGCTGAGCGACGTCACGACGGCCGTCGATGCGTCGCCTGTGACGCGCGCATTAGCCACCGAGACCACAGCTCCACCCGCCACGAACATCACCGACGCTGCAGCGATTGCGGCTTTGCGCAAGTATTATGGTAGTGATGTTGACAAACTCACACCCGACCAATTGAATCAACTAGTGCAGAAGCTTCAGACCGAAGGCAAAGATCCCAGTGGATTACAAGCGTTGTTGGAAGACAGTAAAGATTGGTTTGCCAAGCTCGGGAACAATTTCAAAGCGATTTTTGTGGGCAAAGACGACAATACCAATCGTGGTGGTGTCTTTAGTCAAATGTGGAAGAGTTTATTTGGTGACGACAAGAAAGGTACAAAGACGAAAGACACGACCAAGAAAGGAACTGGAAGCGGTAGTGGTTCCATGGCTGGCGACGTTGGGATGGTTACCAAGAAAGACAAGCATACTACGACCTCAAGCAGTAGTAAAGACGACACGAGTATCGAGACTGTCGCCCCAGCACCAACGATAACGTCAACCCCAACACCAACACCGACACCGACACCGACACCGTCCAAGACGACACCCAAGAGTGATAGTCGTGCCAGGTTGTTGACGTCCTTGCCAGTGGCCGGGACATTGGCAGCCATTTTTGTGATCAATTTTTTGCAGTAGATGAGACCAATATGGATGTGAATAGTGTGCAACTCCAACCATGTCTTGACGTCTCCTAGATCTTGTGTAGGAGCTTGAGGATAACACCGACAAGGAGAAGACCGTAGGCACCGGCAAGCATGGCAGCAACAACCATAGCAAAACAGATCTCGGGGTATGGGAGGTAAGCCGCAACAAGCGAGTATTTTGTCGGGACGATGTCTTGCGTATCATTATGGATGGCATCGGTAGAGGATGTACGATCAACAAGATGGAGTCTTGCAGCACTCGTCACAAGATCACGCATTCGACGTAAATCCTCGTTCAAACGATACTGGGTACGTTTCCATCGTGCTAAATCCCGCTCCGTGAAGACACGAAGTCGTCCAGCGTAGTGGTGTTTGTGAACGTATGTTTCCACATGGGATTTGATGGATGGTACCAAGAGCTGCAGTGCCGTGAGAATCTTGACGTCATCTTTGCACTGACACCGTTGTTGGCGATTATAATCTTTTACAAACGCCAAGAGAACTTCGTCGAGGGATTTCTCAATACCGCTTTGGCTTGCGCGTTTCATGGACACACCTCTTGACGAGTGTTGGGTCAACGAAACGTCTCGAGTTGGTACTGGGTCTCGGATAATCTCTTCTTTCTGTTCATGTGTCTTGACTAATGGAAGGATCGCAATGCGATGTCCATGAACCTCTTTAATCCCCTGGCGTCGAGGCTGCGTAACCCCGTCCGACTCTTGTAATTTTCGTTCAAAACGACGTTCTCGCCAGCGCTGACGAAGACGACGAAACAGCATCTTGTGAACTGAAGAAGATCTCGAAGTGATGCAACGAAAAGATCTCTTGCGTTGGAAGTGGCGAGAAAAAATGGTGGGAGAGTGAACCCATTTGAGAATGAAGGTCGGGATCTGATTCAAGATCATCAACATGTCTCAACCTAGTGTGGCGCACATAACATATTATAGCTCTCGGTGCCTTGTGCTCTCGAACAGCATTTCGTGTCACTAGAAGACAAGAGGAATGGCAGGCACCACAGTATTCACTCGAAATGAAAGTGTCTGAGGACCAACGCGCGTGTCGAGAAGTTGAAGAAGATCGGAGCGTGACAATAGTCCCATGTGGATGGACAATACAGTCTCAAGAATTCGTCAACACGATCCCAGTGGATTGTGGCAACGCAATACAACTCGTGGGATACGTATGAGTGAGAAAGGAACATCAGCAATCACCATAGAGAAGCGACTTGGACATACACCGGACAACGGAGTCATCCCTTGACAAGTCGTGGACGGACATGTAATGGTCTCTCTTGTAGTGATGTGAAAAGATCCACAACTAGTTGTGTGAAGTTCTGATCTCGTCCAGAAGAGAAGGTGTAAACCTCCACGACGTTGTGTTTGTGTGGTTTGGTCAACATCAATGTTCCATCCACTTGTAGGTGGTAGTTGCATCATCAATTGATCACCAACAGTTTCAAGCAATTCAATGCATCTGAAAAAGTTTCGATCAATTCGCTACAGGCGATGGACATATCACACATGGGCTCTTTCCACGTTTCAAGTCCCATAGATACTGTAGCTAATTGGTACGGTATCGCCACATGCAGTCTTGCGATCCATGATAATGCTCTATTTGATAACGGCTATCGTCTTCATGAGGTTATGACACATCTTGTCCGTTTATCCACGTGTCTTTGTATCATGAGCTGCATTGGACGCGATCAACAACTGCATTGGTATTTCCCTCTTGTTATTATCATCAATTATCAACTTCCTAACATGAGTAAAGACTCTTGGGACAAGCTCTAGCGGTAGTTCACCGATAGAAGATTTCAGGAACCGGTTGTGTTTGGTATCACTACAAACAAAGCCGAAAACGTGGTCAGGAGTGAAATTTATCTACTATCAAGTAGAATTTTTATATTAACCTCCTTTTCTACTCCACAACCGTCAGGGGTTCAAAAGCCAAATGAATGAGATTTTGATCCGTGTCAACCCCTCTCCATCACTGCCATTCCTCAATGCCTGTTGAATTTGTCATCAACGAAGTATCCAACTGAGTAATCTACAGAAAACTATGGAGAAGTACCCTCCAACTCGATTCGGACTCTTAAGGCCTTTCAGCCATTCCAATCCCCACGAAACGATTGTCATCGACGACCTAGAAATATTCAGCATTAGTGTCGCTAAGAATCACCCTCCAACCCAATTGTACAGCCACAGAGGACCACGACCAATCTGTTGACGCACGAAACAACAACGACTATTGTCACGTGAACTTTACGAGCACTCGTCCACTCAGGTTTCCATCCACCTTGTATTGTAAGAGCGGCCAAGTCCTCTGAGTACTTGTCTCTCAAGAATGTAAACGGTTGATTTGGTCTTCGATCTTGATTTTATGGTAACTCATGATGGTGGCTCACATACATTTGGTGCTGTGTCATTGCAGTACCTTTGTATTCACTTGCCATCTTAAGAGAACAGCCATAATCTGATCTTTCGTCCTTTTGTCAGCAGTCTCGTACCTGCTACCATAGTTCTGTTGTAGGGCCAATTATCATTCATCGTCTTGGTTTTGTTTCTTGCAATTGCGCATATAATCGTGATGGATCCGAGTCATTCCACGGACTTGATTGTTGTGTTTGCGCTGCCCGATTTTGTGCATGATGCTCAGCACAATAGTCGTCCATCCGTAATGCAGCAGGCTTTTTGCAGTTGACAACTTTGCATCGTTTGCCTGTCACCACGATCACGTTGGTTTTCGTCACAGAGTACTTGATTGAGAGAATCAATGTCTTACCTCCGCCATGTGCCCAGCAACAACCTCGGGAGACGGCAATCTTTTCGCATCCATCGGTTTTGCATTGTGTCCCACCACCATGGGACCAACACATTCCCCGTGACTTGGCACGTTTATCACATCCATCAATCTTACAGATGGTATATCCACCTAGACAAAGAAGACTTCGTTATCCGATCAACGGGATACAAAGCCAAGAACGTTCGTACCATGTTTCCAGCAAAGTCCTTTGTTCTGTGCTCGACACGTACATCCTTCGACATTGCATCGTTTCCCACCCTACGAGAATACAACAAAGTGATATAGATCCTTTCAACATTCAGGTAGACAACGTCTTAATACCCCATGACGAATGCAGACACCATGATCAACCACCAATTTATCACATCCTGGAGTCGTACACGTACGTGGTGTTCTCTTTTTCTTTTTCTTGGATGTTGATGACGGTGGTACTCCACTTTCTTTGTTCGTGGGTTCGGTTGGACGAGCTGCATCTCTTGAAGCTTCATTTGTCGAGGCTGTGTCCTCGGACGGCGGTCCCCGTCTCACTGAATGCACTGCACGACTGTCTAAACTCGGTTGTGTCGGTTGAAATGTTCCTCTTGGCCATGCTTGTGGTCCAAGATCTTGGAATGGTGTCAGGGTGTGGATGGGTTTCGTGTTGGCTTCGATTGGAGTACTTGAGCCCGAGGACGGGAGCGTTGTGTCGGAATAGGACGATAGACTGTGGCGGTCGGCGAGTGACGGTAAAGGCCCCGTAGACCACGCTGGATTGACCCATCGACGGAGACTGGGGAGGACCGCCGGGCGATCGCTCCTCTCGGATGCATACAGTTCTGCTTGTCGGTCCTCTCGGTGGTCCAATTGGCGGAGCGGTGGTGTTCGTGCGCGCTGTTGATCTGGATAAGGGAGTTGACGAGAGAGAAAGCGCAAAGCTGTGGAAGTCGGTCTACCCTGCATTGTACGGCGGAGAGGAGAAGCTTGTGCCCCGTGGTCAGAGAAATGTTCTTGGTGTCGTGGGTTATTCTCCTGATGGAGGAATTGTCCACTCAGAGGAGGAGGAGGGGGACGTGGAGGAGA
>JAADWU010000328.1:0-13991 GCA_023336255.1 Pythium graminicola
GATTAAATTCGATTGTCTGACATATTCGTGTGGATACCACCGTAGCCCAAGCTCAAGACTGGTCGATTGCTCCTTGAAGTGGGTATTGTGCCCGAATGGAAGCAGTTTGAAGTAGTGCTCGCAGGCTCGAGCATTGGTGATTTGGGATTGTACTATTACGCCACAAAAGGTGATCCAACACCAACAGGATGTGTACCTTTACACAGTGCCCATGTGGATATTCTGGAAGAAGTCTTGATGGTTGTGACTCAAGACAAGACGTGGTTTTTCTGTGCGGAACATGGTCGTGATGCTGCGGACTGGGCCGAAGCGATCTGTGGATCCATTGATACAGTCAGTAAGAATGTCGTATTGGGCAAAAGTGGTGGCGGCGAGACGACCTGTGGTGCCCGACGACGTCTTTCGACGCAAGCATCGTCCATCACACTCCGTGAGATTCAATCGCGTGAACCGAAAACCCGTGTTGATGAATTTCTCGAGATTTTTGTCCGAACGAAACCAGAAGAAGTTGGATTACAAGCCATGGAAGGTGCATTGTCGTGGTCATGCATGCGTAACCTCGCGTGGAAAGTTTGGTTGGATGTGGTACCGAAGAATGTGCCATTTGGTCATTGGATTCCAATTGTACACACAAAACGACAACATTATGAAGTCCTTCGTAGTCAACATGAGCTCTTTACCGACTTTTTACAAGGAGATCAAGATGATGAAGCATTTATTCATGCGTGTGAGACTTCGGATGATAATCTCTTGTACGGTATCTTCAAGGACGTACGAAGGACTCGTGGTGCCATGGAATTCTTTCGAAATGCTAGTCTGCAATGTCTATTGATTCGTGTCTTGTATACGTACTCGCTCGCACATCCCGAGATTTCGTACAATCAAGGTATGGGGGAACTTCTGGCGACGTTGGTGTATCTCTTGCACATTGAGCAATGGCCAACAAGTATCAGTCGAAGTACCTATCATGGTTCAGGCATGGGAAGATCAATCTCGTCGCTTTCACTCACAGCATCCTCCAGTTCGTTTGTGACGATTACACCCAGTGCCTCGGTTGAACGATTCAGTGAAAGTGATTCCGACGATGCATCCTACGTCTACGTCGATAGCTTTCTCGATATTGAGGATGATACCACGTATATGGACCGAGAGCGGCTCTTGAGTGCGACACCATTCTGTGGCGGATCACCCAAGTACTTGGAGTACGTTCTCCAGTGGTTTTCAATTGCATTTCAACACCTAACGACGTTGTTGATGTATGTATAGTTGCTGCAGAGAAGCTGCCGAAGAACTTATTCGTGAGATGACGGATATCTCGTTCCTTGAACACGACGCGTATTTGTTATTGGAAGAGATTATGAATCGTATGGCTGGTGCCTATTGTCCCGAGCTTGTACCTTCGTCTCCCTCGTCACCCAACGACCTGAAGCAAACTAGCGTCTCATCGCGACCATCGAGTTCGTCGGTCCTCACGTTGCTCGTGACAGAACCAACATCATCGCCGTTGTACGACCAAATGAACAGTATTCATCATCATCTACTGAGTCGATGTGATCCACCGACGGCTCGTCATCTCTCTCAACTTGGTGTCGAGCCACAAATGTTTTTATTACGCTGGGTGCGTGTCCTCATGTCCCGTGAATTCGAAATGGCCCAAGTCTGGCAAGTCTGGGACGCAATCTTTAGTCTCACACCAAGTGATTTCTCCTTTATCAATGTGCTCTGCGTTGCGGCTGTCCGTGAATTTCGGGACGAGATCTTGCAAGCAGAAGATGCAACCGCTGTGTTGCTGTGTCTACGAGAACTCTCGGAGAAAATTGATGCCGATCGACTCGTCGACAATGCACGAGAATTGTATGATGCGTTGCTGATTGCTGCAGCTGTGGAAGCCGCTGTCTAGGTCGTAGTACCTTGAATTATGAAGACAAAAAAACGTCTCTATTTACTTCTTACCCTTGGGTTTGTTTGCTTTACGACCCATCAAATTCCCTTTGTTTTTGCCCGTGTACGCAATTCGCTTCGGAAGTGTCACTTTGCGTGCCTCGGTGGCACTCGTGAGGTCGGTACGTGGTAAATCCGTACGAATTTCAATGGTTTTGCCTTTTTCTTTTTCTTCCATCATCTTTTCATGTTCCGTCTACGCCAAACCACATCGACATATTCAGCACATACTCAGGTACTTTACCATCACGATGACGTACGAAATCCGTTCGAAACGTGATCATACTCTCCAGTTTCTTGCGGTTGTAAAATTGACCATTGATATCCACCAGGTAAAACCCACGATCTTTACCAAGTTTGAGAATCATGGTTTTTTTCATATTGGGATTGGCCGAAACGTGAGCCACGGGTACATCAAATGGTTCACCCATATCCTATAAGTACACAATCTGGTGAGGACAGAAGCGTCGTCTTCTATATACCGACGCAAAACGTACCCCAAAGAACTTGTGGGTCGTAATACGAAGCTTCTCGCCACCCGCCACGACGGAAATACGACCCACAGAACGCTATTGAATCACAGTACGTAGGGTAAGCGTTTGCATTCAACAACAAAAACGGAATAATGAAGAAATACGTACGCGAGCATGAAAACCAACGAGGAATGCCAATAAAATACTCGAACCAAAGCCAATGGAGGAACCAAAATCCGCCGTCACAAAGGAAAAAAACGAGGGTTCACTGGCATGTGGCATCACTATACAACCGTGAGATCAAATAAAATGATTACTGTATCCACGTAAAAACGTACTTTCAATGAGACTTTGCTCATAACCTTTGAACCAGGACCAAAATGCAATCTAAACAACGTATTAGATATCTCCAAATTCCATAGTCCGTTGTTTTAATATCAACGCACATGGGCAAGAGAACCAGCACCCATAAACCCAAAGTAACTCTGTCCTCATCAACACATCAATACAGACGCTTAGCAATCAACCACGGCAGTACTGTACCTTGCGTGAAAATTCGTACAACAAATCGCCATGCGTTGCATCGTGTTGCTCTGGATGGTTAGTCAAGACACGATCCCAGATCTTTTTGTTGGTCAGTGGCTCGTCTTGTGGCGTTGGCTTGGCGTCGGTTGGTGTGCTACAAAGCGAAAATGCATCAATGGAGCTGCTCGTGAAAGCACGATTGCATTGCTCGTACTCGGTGCTGAACGCTCGAAACACCACGGATGAGATCGCCTTGCTACGTACTTGCACATGATGTGATTGTGCAAGCAGTTGCAGCGCTGGGTGCCGTGGAAACGTTGCCGAACGGAAGTGCACGCGCACCATTGTCACGACAATGACAAGCTGCGGTTCTGTGGAGCAGATGTCGGCCACTGACTATGTTGCACGAATGTAGCTAGAGTATGTCTGTGACGCGCGCAGTCGTCCACCAAGACCTCCTGTTTGAGTGAAGTTGCACGAATGTGGACCGATGGCATCTGTGACGCGCGCTGGAAGATAAAGCTCTTCATCGAAACACGGAAAATGGACGTGACGTTGGCGCGAGCGCGACCACGTGAAGTGCCAGTGGCCAAACCATCGGCCGAACAAAGCTACATGTAAGACAATGGGTTACACGTATGGGGTACGGAGGAACTAATCGACGTGGTCTAAAGTCCACGGGTGTTGCTTCGAGAGGACGACGATGGAAAGCGCTCCACGCGGTGGATGCCTAGTGAAAAGCGTCCAGGCGCGTCTAAACATCTTTTATCGGGACATGCAAACCTCGACCTTCACAAGTGAGTGAAAGAAAAGAAAAACCAAATAAACATTGATAAGTATGCGACAGATTGGAAATCCCTGAAACTGTGTCGACACTCGATGCCGAGCGATTGCAGATCGTCGAAGACGAGGTACGATCATGTACTGTCCGCTGGATGAAAAAGATACTAAACGTTCACGAGTACCTATGGCCAGCTCGTACATCTTGAGACCGAGGTAATTTTTTTTGTGATTATGTGCTGGAGACTCGATAAACAAATATTCTTTGGATGTAGCTCGACCATTTCGTACAGGACTTTTGCACGGCAGCAGCGTCGTTCTCAGCACAAGCCGACGCGCAACAGCGGTGAGTAGATAAATTGTATAAAGAATGATATGCCGGTCTAACTCACTCTCTTTACTAAAGTCACTTGAAGACTCTGCGTGAGCGAGTTCCACCGACAGCAAACGAAAAGGCATGAGGACAAAGCTCCAAGACATACAGGAAGGAATAAATTACAGTTTTCAAATTGCATGGTGCTCGGACGCGTTTTTTTCTTCACTCGTTTGGCTTGATCACGACAAGATGCTGCGTTGAGTCACTTCAAAAAATGTCAGGTGGAGGTGGTGGAAGACTGCCCATGCCACTCGTACGGTCGTTTTGCTGGACCATATATTGCAGACGATAGTTCGTACTTCGCAATTGTTTAACTTCATTTTGCAATAGCTCAATTTGGACTTGCTGGTCAGCAACGCGGGCGTTGGCATCGGTAGCTGCTTGTCGCAAAAGTTGATTCTGTTGCTCAAGCGCGTCGGCTTTGCGTTGCAATGCCAATGTCTCGTGTTGCAATCGCGCAGCCAACGCGTGTTGTTGCTCGTTCAGCTGTCGTTCGTATTGTTCTTGCATTTGCTGTGCGAGGCGCGTAAACTGCTCCTGGAGGTCTACATCATTTTCGCGTTGATTACTCGGCTGTGGTGGCGCGGATGGCGGTGCAGCTGACGGTGTTGCATGCAGCTTGAGTGCATTGAGCCGCTCAATGAGACTGACGTCCATGAGGTCGAAAAAACTCGAAAAGAAAAGAGAAACGAAAATGTGCTGGGTTCGACGAAAATGTGTCGTTGGTTGTGTGTGGAGCAAAGAACAAAAACCAGAGTCGACTTTTTGTGATGGAACAGAAAGCCGCAAGCCACTAGTAGATGGATGGCGTTTGTGGTCGGCGGTGTCGCTCGGAAGAGTGGCGGTTGACACGCGCAGTTGGGACTACTCGAAGCGTCGGGCGATGAGTTTATCAGTACGCACGCAGTCAGACAGACAGCCTTGTCGACAGCGCAACACTTACCCTTGCAGAACCGTCGTTTCTCTTGTGGTTGCCAAATGAGAGGGACTACTTTCCTCAATTGAACAATTCCATTTCCAGAACCGTTCTACAAGTTGCACGATAGAATAAACCATCTGGAAAATTCAGAACATGGGTGGGTTCACTTGAAAAAAACTAGACCCGCAAAACCCATGCCTAAACACCTCAAACAGGTTTAGAAGCTGATCATAAAAAATATATCTCATTTAGACACGATCATTGGCCAAACCGATCACAATGGCTACTTTTCTCGGCAACGTCATTCCCGCCATGCAGTGTCACAGCCATGGCGTCATCCGACAGAGATGCGTTTGGCGAGATGTTGCTCGGTATCTACAATGGCGACTTGGGAGATGACGACCTCACAAATCTCCTCCTCCTCCTCCTCCTCTCCTCCCACGACAGTCTCTTCACTCGCAGTCTCCTCATCTTCGTCCTCTATCGGCTCTCCTCCTGTATCACCAGTTGAATGGAGCTTCTTGGGCAGTGAAGCATGGTACAAATGAGCATGGAGTTCTCTGCGTGTATAGACAATGAGAAATCCCATAGCCAGTACCGTACACACCAAACCAATCACCATGACGATCCATCGACTGCCTGCCCCTTCAGTCTCCTGTTTCAATGCGGTCTTGGTCTGATGCCCAATCGATGCCCAGAGCAACGCACTGGGCAACCCCCCGACAAACGACGTTAGCGCAAATCGCCCAAGGCCAACATTCGTGATCGAAAGCCCATAGCATTTAACAACCGGTGGGAGACTGGAGAGCTGAAGCAACAACAACGGTTTCCAGTTGGGTCCTTCGACAACACGCGAGAGAGCCGAGAACACAGGAAATTTGGTCTGGAGGTACGGCCCCAAGTATTGTTGACCAAGTCGTTTACCAATGAGAAAGGCTACAAGTGAACCACTCACTTTCCCCACCGCATTCATTAGTGTGCCTTCAACAATCCCAAACACAGACCCAGACACAACCTCGAGAATCGTCGCAGGAATGGCGAGAGGAATGGCCACCGTAAACAACACTGGCATGAGTGCAACACCACCAATTGGATGGATTTCCATCCATGCGTTGATGGTGACAAGTAGTTTCTTGATGGGTACAAACATGATGATGGTCGTCAAGACACTGACCCCAAGGACCCCATACAACACAGTCTTTAGTCGACGTCGCGGGATGGATCCCTGGGGTACAGTACTAGGATCACTGTCCGGTCGTAAGAGCCGTGTATGTTCGACGTCGACGATCATGTTGCTTGTATGGACTTGGCAGGCGAGTCGTTCAACTGTGCTCGTCCAAGATCCCGATGTGCATTGCAATTGTTCGATGTACTGATGCCACCATTCATCTATTTATTGTCGGACCAGACAGCATGGCTACTCGGATGCTACTAGTACGGTATGTCATTCCTACGTAGTGTTCGGTTCTGGTCCCCTGCGATGATCCACGACATCAGGATTCCTCCATGAATCTTCATTCTCATTAAATATGTCTATTATGATCACCATCGCATCCTAGCCATAAGTATAGGCTCGCACTTTCATGAGATTCTGTTCACGTGTGGGTGAGGGTTCTTCAATGGCGATCGAAATAGGAGATGATTCATCTTCACTACCACTTGCATACTCACGCTTCTGAAGCTCCGCCAGTTCACGTTTCGTGTATACAATGAGTACCCCCATTGCAATGGCTGTAAGGATTGCACCCCCGACAAACACTGCAAACTTGCCCGAACTCATTTCACTCTGTCCCGACACAATAGCGGCAATATCACTTGCTTGACTACCCAAATTGGCCCATACAAAGGCATGAGGGGTGCTTCCAACAGCCGATGACACGACAAACCGCCAGCTCGATACTTGAGTAATAGCCAAGGCATAACACTTGAAGAGATTAGGAATACTAGCAAGTTGAAAGAGAATGAGGGGCTTCCAACTTGCACTATTCATGACTTCCGAGAGGGCCCGGAATGTTGGAAATGTTGTGGACAAGTAATCCCCCACCACGGCTTTGCCCACCCGACGGCCAATGAGAAAGGTGAGCCACGACCCCCCGGTTTTCCCAATGAGAATCACGATAACGGCTTGGGGAACACCAAAGAGCGAACCAGCAATGGCTTCCACAATAGCCGATGGAATACAAAGGGGAATCGCAATCCAAAAGAGTACAATGGCGACGACTGTTCCCATGATCGAATGCGCCCGAATCCACGTCGACGTTTCCACCATATAACTCTTGACAGGAAGTCGGGAAAGGATGACAAGCATCGAGAAAATAGCGATCGTCAGTGCCATGCCTTTCTTGAATTGAAGTCGACGACGTGCGTCCCGGGCGTGGGTGACAAATCGATCTTCTTGCGTGAGAAGCGAGAGATCATCGCCATCGTCAGCACTGTATCGACGTTTCCATTCTCCTCGTCGCCAGTGGACGACAGCAGCTTTGGCACGCGTAACTAGTGGATGCCAAAACGTTGTTGGCTGCATCTGACTCGAAGAAGGAAGAGAAGGAAATGAAGAAAGCGCCATCGATCGTGGAGAATGTCGCACCAGGAGCCACATGGACACGATGATGCCCAAGGGTGATGATGACTTGGTTGGATGATAAGAGCAGGATGGGCACCCAAAATACCTTCCTTCAATGTGTTTCTACCGGGTATACGAATATAGAAGTTTATAAATCACATATTTTGTCGAATTTGTCAAGATAGCTACTATTGACTAAAGAAGGGAATGCATTTGTAGAGAATGACCCATCTGGGAATGTTTACGGTCTTGGCATGGCCATACTCATGATGGATCCATGACTGGACCTCCTTCAACCTACAGTTTGTAATATCCAAACACCTTCATGACGCTGTCACCATGGCATTCCGAGGCACATGGAATTCCAAATAGAGATATTGGAGTTAGACCCCTTCGTTAGTAGTCTAAGGTCTAACTACTATGCCTTGTGTTGCGCTAGTCTATTCACTGGGTCTAAAAGATCCTACCGTGCAATATGTGAATATGATGGTGTTGTATGTGTTTAGTCTTGCAGCCATGTCGTTCGGTGTAGTACACTGTAGGTGCTCTTCATCATGACCCCGTCGCTCCAACAACCATCTTCCCATATCAGCGTCTTTTTTCTTCGTTATTCATGTCGTTGACGCCAGTGATCCACCAATGACTTGAATAAACTATGAGGATTACGTTGCAACTCACTTGGAGAACCAAACTCCGCCACCCGTCCTTGATCCAAGACCAAAATCCGATCGGCATCAAGGATTGTATTGAGTCGATGGGCAATGGTCAAGCACGTACACTCGGCAAATTCCGTACGAATGCTTTGTTGAATTTTGCGATCGGTATCGGCATCAATCGAAGCAGTCGCTTCATCCATCAAAATGATTTTCGAACGTTGTAGTAACGCGCGCGCAATACTGAGAAGTTGACGTTCGCCCACACTAAAATTGATGCCTTTTTCATCCACACGGGCATCCAGTGCCACGACCGCACGGTCTAAATGAACTCGTCGGATCGATGTCCAGAGTTGATCGTCGGTAAATTGATCAAACGGATCTAAATTCGAACGAATCGTACCAGAAAATAAGACCGGATCTTGTGGAATAACCGCAATACGAGCACGAAGATCATGAAGACCGAGGGTTTGGAGATCCACATTGTCGATTGTGATCTTCCCTTGTTCAATCTCGGTTAGACGTAAAAGTGCCACGAGAAGACTACTTTTCCCAGCACCCGTACGGCCGACAATCCCAACTTTTTCATGGGCACGAATCTCAAACGATAGACCACGAAGCACACGTGGAAGACCCGGACGGTATCGTAGGGAGACATTGGAAAATACGATCCGTCCAGCATCCGGCCATGCAATCGATGGAATGGCATTCAATGGGGTGTCAAGGGCTGCTTCGGTGGGCATTTCACTGTACGTTTGAATGCGTTCGACGGAAACCATTTGGGTCTGGAGTTGACTAACCATACGGACCATCCAATTGAGTTCTTGCGTCACATCAAATGCGTAGGTCAGGGAGACACCGGCAAGACCCGCAAATGCTACGTCCGATGAGTGGGCCAAGACTGCCGCCAATGCGGCTCCGGCCGCAATCATTGTGCCAACAAACTCAAGACGCAATCCCAGCCAACAGTTGACGGAAAAATTGAGAAAATAAGCACGTTGATTGGTATCCAGAAGTCGGACATTTCGATTGACAAAATCTGACTCGACACCAAACGCACGAATCGTGGCGAGACCATCCAGTGTTTCCGAAAGCAAGGCAAAGATGGGGGAACGACTAATCGAATCCAAACGTTGGAGTTCCCGTGACGTCTTGATAAAGTATCGTTGGGAGGCATAATACATGGCGACGACTGGTGCCAAGAGGATTGCAAAGGTGGGGGTGACGTAGCATACTGTGCCCACAATCACTATGACGCGAACGAGACAACTCAGTAGCATTTCCCATGTGGATGGGAGACTTTCATCTACCGTGTAGACATCTTTGGACAAACGATTGACGATACGACCGAGTGGTGTGGTGTCAAAGAAGGCAATTGGTGCACGCAGGACACGATGGAGAAGTTGACGAAAGAGGAGACGACTGGCACGTAGACCACCAAGATACAAAAGCACGACACGGAGAAACAATGCAATTGCATAAGCACCATTGAGCGCGACGTAGACGTAGACATAGTAGAATTGTGAATCATTGTCCCGAGCAACAGATTGGGACCAATGCGAGATCCACAATGTCGAGGCCAAGGCAAGACCTTGGGCAACAATATAACCAAGAACGACTACAAATGCCATGGGCACACCACCAAATGCGTGGATCCATTCGCGGTACACTGCCCAGGCCACGTCGCCGGTGGAGCGATCTTCGTCCGTCATGAGCTGGGTCTTGTCAATGGTCTCATCAGCCGCACTACCATCGCTACGTGTCGATGAGGTCCGTGATCGACGACGAAGTTGTGTCGGAGTCTCATCCGTCGCCACGTCGTCGTCTACAGTGTCTTCATCACTGTGGGCTTCCGTCGTATCATGCTCCACATAGTTGGCAACCATTTGGGCCAAGATACCCTGAGACTTGGCAACCAAATCAGAATACGCACCAGCTTCGACGATTTGACCGTCACGGAGGACGACGATATTGTCACAGCGATTGAGAAAACTCAACGAATGGGTCACCAACAACACGAGCTTGTCTTTCAATGCTTCCTTGATACAATGCATGAAAATATCACTGCCAACATGACTATCCACAGCCGACAGAATATCATCCAACACGTAAATATCAGCGTCTTGATACACGGCACGGGCGAGTGCTACCCGTGTACGCTGACCACCACTCAACGTAATTCCTTTCTCCCCAATTTCTGTCTCGTCCCCACCAGGGAGGATTTTAAGATCGGCTTCAAGACAACTCACACGCACGGCATGAGCATAGCGAGTCGAGTCAAACGGAAGACCAAACGTAATGTTGTCACGTACACTGGCATTCTGAACAAAAGGCTGTTGAGAGACGTAGGCCACTGAGCCACGGAGGGATACCGAGCCCTGTGAACACCGTGCATCGCCAAGAAGACTGGCCAACAAGGTCGATTTGCCACTTCCGACAGGTCCCACGATAGCATGAAGCTGTTTGGATTTGGCTTCAAATTGAATATTGCGGAGAACAGGTCCGTTTGAAGACGCGGCGTCGTCCGACATCGATGAGTCACTGTCCCACGTAAACTCACCATTCTGAACGACCACGCCCACGTCCGTCAAGGTCCCACAGCCGACGGGGACACGCTCGTCTTCCAAGAGAAAGTTACGCAGCCGCGTAAGACTCACATTGGCTTCAACGACATTGTTGATCACTTGGGGAAGCATAAACAATGGAAAGCCGAGGATATTGAAGAGTGCCAAACTCGTCAACGCTGTCCCGACATCCAGAGTATGGCCCAACAGCACATAGGCCACAAACGAAACGACAGCAATGATTGCTGGAACGACCGAGAATAGTGTTGTCGAGACACACTCGGCGAGCATATACACTCGTAATCGCGCCAATTCATCGTCTCGAAATCCCATCACACGATTGGCAAACGAATGTTCCCACGCTTTCATCTTGATCACTTTGATTCCCGCCAAGACTTCATAACAAATTTTAATCCGTTCGTCCTTAATTTCCATGAGACGACTTTGAAGCGATCCCATGGCTTTGGAAATCAGCCCCATGATCGGAATCAACAATAAAATCACAGCAACACCAGCAAATGTTGCCGCACCAATTTGTTGCCACAACAACACACTGGCGACAATGATTTGAAAGAACGAGTACCAAATACCATGTAAATACGGTGTGAGATCTTGGAGACGTTGCGCATCAATGGTCATGAGGTTGGTGATCTCCCCCGTCGTCTTCTTTTGCCGTGCAGCCGCTGAGAGGACAAGCGATTTCTGAAACACTGCGGTGACCGTGGCACTTCGGAGTTGTAACCCCGTCTCAAAGCAATAGAAAAAGTATTGACGTAATGCAAACGATTGCAACACACCAGCGACCAAGACAATGGCAGCATAGGTGAGACCTTCCGACAATGGCGCTGTGGGGTTACTGAGGTAGGTAATGATCCGCTTGATAATCACGGGACCAACAAACTGAAGCGAATCATGCACGAGTTTGAGCAATCCTGCTGCTGCAAATTTGAGCCCAAAGGCCGACGCCAAGGCTGCGACGAGGCTCGACCGACCAGAGGCACGTTGCTTGGCCCATTGTTGCTGGAACTGAGCATTCACGATGGCCGCTCGATTGTGTGGATCGAGTTGGAAGAGATCGTCACTCTCGAGGGGACGAGCATTGCCCAGACGGAGTAAAGGGGTGAGCCATGCAAACGTGAGGGAACCAAAGCAATGGGAGTCCTGTGTGGCAGTGCGATCGCCAAGCCCGGGGTGTTGCAAAGCAAGTTGCTTATGAAGCAATGGTGTGGCTTCTGATGCCATGGTGGTCATGGCAGTGTCACGGCCACGAGAAGTGACCGTTCGTCGACGAGCAGGTGCGTCCAAGCGAGGAGATTCCCGAGTGAATGGACGAGGACAGGATCTGGATGATCTCTGGATGTATAACGTAATCGGGCTTTTGACTGAAGAATACGTAATCTCTTGTTTAGCTTAAGAATTTTATCAGTATTTTTGTATAGAAAATGGATCCCAATTGGATGAGTCTGTGACTTGGGCAGCGACTGATCGATGCAAGTTCGGCAAGCGTCTTCTCGCCACCTACGAGCCATCCACAGCAAGTAAAAGCAAAAGGATTTGGTTGCTGAGTCTCGACAGACAAAATGGATGGTCTCTGATAGCTTAGAATCAAATTCTATGGTTCTCTATGCGACTCTGTAAGATTTCAAGGGACGAGCGGCCAAGCCAGAGCAGTGCGGGATCGTTTCGTACAAACACCATACTCTCGCCTTGGTCTTCAAACCCCACAGCCTCCAGAAAGGCAAAGCATTCAGGATACGATGCCAATCGTGTTTGAAACAATCGATTTGATTTGCGAATCGATCGGTACTTGTTGTCATTGGCATGCTCGACAAGGTTGGAGAGAATCTTGTGCAACAACGAGGCCGCATTCGATACTGCGTCTGCTGCGTACCAAGTGTACAAGTCTTCTAGTGCTCGTTGCATTCGTAGTTCTCGCTCGCCTGGATCATACAGATCAGTATACACGTGAGTTTGAAACACAGAGGACCAGCTGCAGAGGGACGTACTGGGTTGATAATCACCAAACGAAGTGGTATCATCAAACAGTGGTGCGGATGTAGTTGATGTCTCTTCTTGAGGTGGATCGTTTGCGTCAATAATTGTGCTGGACGCTTGTTCATCGACTACGATCGGTTCATGAATTTCCACGACTGCTGGAGCAGTGTCCACCTCCATTGCCTCAAGTGTTCCTTCGTCAACGACCGTAGGAGATTCCAGTGCAGGTTCTGAGTGTATCGCTGACTTTTCATCAACGACAACTTCATGGATCGTATGGCTGAGAACCGTCTCTGCTGGTGGATCGCGGAGGAGACGACTCATCGAGTGCGAGCCACCACCCAGTCGCTGCCCTCGTGCACTAGTACTCTCGTCTCGGTCTGGAATAACAGCAATAGAGCCTTCACCACCCACGGTATGACCACCATGATTGCTCCAGTCGAGCTCGTTGCATTCTCGTTCCACTGTCCGCATGAGCTGATAAAACTGATTGTCGTGGTCCGAGTGGACCTACAAACCATTTTGAGCAGGTGAGTTTCTGTGGAGATGTGTGTGGATATGATTCTGAGACAACGTACGTTGTGACTAAGTTCGTGGAAGAGTACTTTCTTGATGCTATCATGGATTGATATCGTTCATGAGCGTTTGTCAGTTCTCCTGAGATAGTCGCAGTACGTACTTTAGAATCTTGCGGAAGCCTTGAAGATCGTCTGTACGCAATCGCAACAGGATTTTCTGTCCTTTGTTTTGATTAAGTCCCAAGACACAAACTGGATCGACGCCAACCTTCCCCTCAGGGTACATCTCCGCCAGACACCCCACACTCCACCTTGGATGCAAAGAACGTCGTAAGTTGTGGTATGATAGGAGTATCTAGACATCCAACGTACTTGTGCTTGGCCATCACTGCTAGAATTCCACGATCATTGGCAAGTTGCTCCAGAATGCTACGTGCACGATGCGCGTCGGAAAAATTCTCGAGTACCTGTCAATATCCACGAGATCAATATACCTATATTTTTCAATGAAACATGGCACACCTTCGTACCTCAATCGCATGAAAACGGTAATCTGTTGACACTACTTCTTTGGCTTGCATCTGCTCATTCTTTCGTCCAATACTCACGACTCGTCGTGTTGCTCTACACACATTATGGTCACTGATCAGTGCAGTTCAAATGTCTTCGTACACCTCGTCAACC
>JAADWU010000329.1:0-13972 GCA_023336255.1 Pythium graminicola
GAAGCTCCGCAATCGTTTCGTACGAAACGTCCAGACCGTGCACCACGACTCAAACTGCGTTCCTACTCGGAACGCCTCCCGACAAATCAAGAACAAGAGCAAGATGTTTACGCTCTCCCCAAACTGCGTGGTGCCAAGGATGCCGACGTGCTCTCGGAGGCGCGTCTTGCTTCTAAGCTAGTCCCAAAGATTGAAGCCTACTTGCCCATGCGCCTTCGTGGCTACGACTGGGTCTTGATGTACAGTCTCGCGCAACATGGATCCAGTCTCCACACATTGATGCGTAACACGCGTGATCAACGATCGACGCTCGTGGTCATCGAGACGTGCAAGGGTGAAATTTTTGGTGGGTTTGCTGCAACAGCATGGAACCACTCGCTGTCGTACTATGGAAGTGGTGAATCGTTCGTGTTTACTAACGTTCCAGTTTTCGAGGTTTTCAATTGGAAGAAGACCAATTCAATGTTCATGTTCAGCAACGACGAATCGATTGCCATGGGTGGAGGTGGTGGGTTTGCGTGGCACCTCAACTCGGATCTCTCGCGCGGAACGACCGAAGCCTCCGAGACCTTTGGTAATCGCCCTTTGACAACTGAATCGCACTTTGATGTGGCCAACGTCGAAGTATGGGGCTTCTCATTGTTTTGAGTTGCCCGCGTAGCGTAAGCTGCTCGATAATTTATATCAACAAGCGTGAATATATTATTTGATGTGCTTTGGCGCTGGTCAATCTTGGCTTGTGAAAGATTTCTCACAGCTCCGACAAAATCGCGTCCCCAAATTCAAGCAAGTCTTGTCTCTCGTCTGCATCCAATGTGTCATCGGCTCGCCATGCCGAGACAACTGTCTCGATCACTGGCTTGACATTCGCTGAAACAAAGTCGGTCTTACACGACGGGAGCTGCGCATACATTGCCAAAATGGTCTCTGTCTGCTGTGTCCGCTGTAATTTCGCCGCCTGAAAAACGCACAGAGCAGTTAGTGACCACCATCATGATCCGCAAAATGAAATTGATACGACTTACATTGTCCTTCAAGAACTGAGATGTGTGAGAGCACCAAGTCGAGGATCGAAAGGCTTCGTGAAGTTTCGCCAACGCCGCTTCATCCCCATCGGTTGCCGTTCCCACCGAGTCTTCATGGAGGAGGTCATGTACGAACAGCACAACCTTCAGATGAACTCCAAGTGGGTGCTTAGTATCCATGAGCTGGGAGAGCTTGCTTGGACCGTCGAGCGACAAAAACAATCGCTGCCCACGTGGGTTGAATCGGACAAGCGAGGACAGAGCATACACTGCCTTCTTCTGCACTTCAAACACTGCTGCGGCCTCCTCGCCATCATTTTCTGGGACTCGAAGCGTCAGGGAGTCAATGAGACGAGGAATTGCACCGGCATTGATCGCCCAATCTTGGCCATCTTTGTAATTCTTGACGGCCGTCCCAATCAACCACGATGCACTGGCGCGCACTGGTAGATTCGTCGAGTTCAAGTACTCGGTCATAATCCCAAAGCCACCGATAAAGTTGAACACTTGTGTCTTGTCGAGGTCTTGGACTTCCCACTCGAGAATTTCCAGTACACGAAGTTGTCCTTCACTGTCTCCGTTCTTTTCCGCCTCGCTAAACTGCTCGAGCAGGTTTCCCAGGTATTTGGCATCATCTTGGAGCGAATTGAGTGCTTCTTTGAGCTCTTCTTGACGCTTCTTCCACAGTTTAATCATCTGTCGACGAAATTCAGGCTCCGAAAGCTTTGCACGAGCCTCGTGGATATTCATACCGTCCACATCTGGTGGTTCTGGAAGCGCTTCGAGAACTTCATAGATCTTTTCGTGGTTCCAGTTGGGTTCCTTTGCCGGTGGCGCTTCATCCAAATCGTCAGTTGAGTCCGAATCGCTTTCCGACGATTCTGCTGTCGTGACAGAAGATTCCGATCGAGTTTTGTCCTCGTTAGCGTCGTCGACGACAGCAAGCGCTTGGGATTGGGCGGGTTTGATCTCCCCTGTGACATCCGTTGCCACAGTGACATGGCCGCTTGCCTCAGCACTGTGATCTGTTGCCATAGGCTCTGACATCATATCCTCGCTGTCGTCGTCGTCGCTCAGCAACTTGGCTTCTTTCTTCCCTGTCGCCAAGTTCAATCGCACATGCAATCCCTACACATAGTACCGTCAACACCAACACTCTTTACTAAAACTGCCAACAGAACACACGCACCGGTGGCACTGATTGCCCTGGAAGAATGTCTTGCCATTCGTCCGTGGGCACAAACTCGGGCATATTGGTAGATTGATCGTCGTTGGTTTGTTGGCCGTCAACTGCCATGCCATCGTCTTTATTGGTTGGTTGTTCTTGCGCATACACTGTATGCATCACGAGTGCCACAGCAGACACAAGTAGTACCAGCCACACGATCCATCGCATTACAGAGCGGCGCTGCGGTCGTGGCATTTTGTCGTTGGCGTGGCAAGTTCTCGAATGGATACGTGGTGTTGCTGTGTGACTCGCTGACGATTAGCTACCTTCGTGCAACATTGTCCAAGGTTGCACCAAAGGGCAACTTCCACGTGGAGACAAAACGACATGGGTTCACAATGTTGTTGACGTGGCAAAAATCTTCTTGTGGTGTTGCGACTCATGAGAACCATGGCAGCGCAACAGTGTCATGGCTTGTGGCATTGGACAGTGAGCTCACGAAATTGTTCCATTGGATCGAGTTCACGGCGAGACCATATCTGGAAACTCGAACTGCCCAGTACAAAACAACTGCTGGGTTGCACTACACCAGCACAATATAATATAGGGGCATTGTCAACAACACCGAACGAGGCAGCGTTTCCGACCACAACACGTGCGTTAGACTGCATGGATCCAACAGTGAGGTTGAAGATGAGAAAGAGAGGGGGTACTAATCTATCCCCCACAGTACGACGACCCTGTGTTTACGAGACTGTGGCTAGTCTCCAGGCTGAGCAACTTCCAAATCCGTGGCCTCATGCATCCGCACGTCAAGGCCGCGACGGCAGCACTTCGTGACAGTGCTTTAGACGCAACACTACCACCGACACAACATACACGCATCGAATATGCAGCGTTACGAGAAGTAGCGCCAGGTCAGCGTGTCAACAAATGGGACGCACAAATCCTCGATGGTGAAATCCTCAACTTGCTCAAAACGCCATTTCGCAACATGTTTAGCATGTTTGAACCAAGCGTCGTGGAAAGCATCAAACCAGAAATTGACGCATTGCTGAGTGTGGCACTGTTTGTATTTTCAACGGGTCTTCGAAGGGTACGTTCTGTCAAGAGCACGTTCTGTCAAGAGCATCAGGGAACCAACAAAATGCTAATATTGGTGATTGCAGCCGACGCCCGGCATGAAACTGGAGAATGTGCAATATCCACCCGAACTACTCACGCGCAAGAGAGTGAGTGCACTCTTTTTGCTGTCGGTTGGTCTTCCATATGCATGGAAGCGTGCGTTTCGATACCTTTCGTTGGCGCAGTGGAATGCTGGTGCCAACACGTCGACTGGAAGTGGAGATGTACGTTTGCCACTGCCTCTAGTGCTGTTAGTAGAGTGACTCATGTGCTGGATTATGTCACAGAGCCGACGCTCCTGGTTATTGGTGGTTATGAAGCGATTTGAGACGTTTATCATCGCGTGCCAACTCGCAAACCTGCTCGTGTTCTTGAAGAATGGCGCTTACCGTTCTCTTCCCGAGCGTTTGTTGGGCTTGCAACTCGTACGTATTCCTATTGCGGGCGGATGTGGATGGATTATCCGCTAATCTTTGTTGCGCTTGGGAATCACAGCGAAGTATCGTACCAACTGCGGCTCCACGTCTCATCAATTTCGAGTATATGACGCGACAGTTGCTCTGGGATGGACTTATGGTACGTGTGCGATACAGTGTGCCTGAAACTGCTAGAATACTCACTATTGATGAACTATACAGGAATTCGGCAGTTTTGTACTTCCATTCCTGACGTGGAGCCGTATGCGAGCAAGTGCGACGCTCGGCGATGGGTCTGCTGCTGCAAACGGAGTGCAATGTAGCCTCTGTGGTATTTCCCCTCCTCAGGTCAGTTTGTCCAACATGATGAATGCCCCTAGCGACGTGCTAATGCGTATTCTGGCAGACACCGTATATCACTTCTTGCAAACACATTTATTGCTACTACTGCTTACAAACGGCCGTCGCTATGGACGATGAGTTTGGGTACGATACCACGTTCATGTTAGTGTCTGTACTTCTATCCTCATATGAGTGCTTGCAGGTGTGTGGTGTGTGGAGTCAAGTTTGACAAATCTGAACGACTTCGAGCCTAAAAGGTCATTTGCATCCATTTGATCACATCACACTGTTTCCTAAATTTTGAGCAATTTCATATTATCTGATACGGGTATTTCAAGAAACCAATTACCGTAAATCGTCCTTCTGTGGAAATCGAATATCATATCTCACAGGTAACAGGATGTGGCGGGTTCCAACCCCTCAGTTTTGGCGGGAACTTGACCTCTCCCAGTAGGAACACTGCGTCACAAACCAACAAGTTGGCCTCATCGCACCAACATCCAACAAGCACCATGGTGAACCTCACGGCCAACGCAGTGAGCATGCTCTACAACAAGCAGACGCCTGATGGCTTTGAGCCATGGCTGCAGGTCATTGATACCAAGAAGATCAAGCCTGCGAGTGGCGCCGGGGGTGATCGCTACCGTGTTGTGCTCTCGGACGGCACCTATTACATCAGCGGCATGCTCGCGACCCAAATGGCACCGGTGCGTTGAAATCACATTGTTGATATTGCCTACGTTGGGAACTAACGCCATAGATGTGTAGTTGATGGAAAGCGAGAGTATCAAGGTCAATTATGTTGTCCAACTCAAGGATTTCTTGGGAAATGAAGTTCAAGGTCGTCGGTGCGTTTCGTTGGTTTTCTCTGATGTTGACAAAGATTATTTAACGTTGGTTGTTTCCAACAACTAGTATTTTGATCGTATTAAGCGTGGGCGATATCATTCCCGCGCACGAACGCATTGGCACGCCGCAGAGTATCGAAGGGAACAAGGGTGGTGCACCCGCCGCGCCAGCACCAACCCCCGCCCCAGTCCCAACGTTGGGCACCAACACTTTTCAAGCGCCAACACCAACACCGCAACCATCGTACAAGAGTGGTGGGTACAACCAACCCACACCAACGTATAACCAAACCGTACCCAAGCCAACAACCACGATGTACAATCGTGGTCCAGTTGTTCGTCAAGATCCCAACGTTCGTATTTCCGACATTGCGAGTTTGAATCCTTATGCAGGTGGTCGTTGGACCATCAAAGCTCGGGTGACAAATCGTGCACCAATCAAGAATTGGACCAATGCCCGTGGTCAAGGAAAATTGTTTAGTTGTGATTTGTTGGATGCCAAAGGAGGTGAAATTCGCGCGACTATGTTTAATGACGCGGTCGACAAATTTTACGAATTATTGCGTCCGGGAAGTGTTCATTATTTCACGGGTGGCAAGATCAAGATGGCCAATCGCAAATTTTCCAACGTCAACAATGATTATGAAGTGTCGTTTGATCAACATTCGGAAATTACACCGGCTCCGGAAGATGGAGCAATCCAACAAATGAATTATGCCTTCAAGAAGATTGCTCTCATTGAATCGTTACCAGCGGAATCGAATGTCGATGTCATTGGCGTCGTGAAACAAGTGGGTCCCGTGAATGAAATTATGTCAAAAGCGGGAAAACAATTATTCAAGCGGGATATTTCACTAGTCGATGATACCAATGCTGAAATCAAGTGTACCATGTGGAATGAACGAGCACAAGAAGATTGTTCGAGTTGGACCAACAATGTCGTGGCAATCAAAGGCTGTCGAGTGAGTGATTACAATGGAAAATCCATTGGCACCCTCTCCAGTTCCAGTTTTGTGGTCAATCCAACGATTCCCGAAGCTGCTCATTTGCTCAATTGGTTCAATACGGGTGGTAATATGGCTCAAGCCAAATCCCTGAGCTCTTCGGGTGGTGGTTTTGGTGGTGGATCCCTTGGATCGTTTACGGAACGCTCGATGATCAACGATATCAAGGCCAAACAACTTGGTTTTGGTCAAAAACCAGATTATATCACGGTCAAGGGCACGGTCAACTTTATCAAGCACGATACGGGGATTTACTATCAAGCTTGTGTCAAGTGCCAGAAGAAGGTGGTACCGGATGTTGCACAGAATTACTCGTGTGAAAAGTGTCAAACGACGTACAAGAATTGTGAGAATCGTTACATCATGTCGGTGGTGATCATGGATCACACGGGAAGTACGTGGACGACGTGTTTCAACGACCAAGGCAAGGTCGTGCTTAATGGACGCACGGCCGATGAGATTGGGGAGTTGCGGGATACCAATCCGGCAGCGTTTGAGGCCGTGTTTAAGGAAGCTTTGTTCAAGGAGTATGTCTTTCGACTTCGTGTCAAGGCCGAGAATGTGCAAGAAGAACTCCGTGTCAAGGCTGGTGTTGTGAATTTGGAACCGATCAATTACGCGACCGAATCGAAGGATCTGCTTCAAGCCATTGCCCAGTACAACTGAGTGTGTGGACCCTCGTGACAAGACAACACATCGATCTCTCTTTTCGTACGTAGCACTATATAATGACGAGGCATTTTTCCTAGGTAGTTATCGTTGGGTTCGTCGTGTTGATGCTGCAGCCGACGCTGGTCGCTTTTGCGTTCGTTTGTCCTGTGTACGAGTAGATGGCCGAGGCGGAGGTGATGGTGGATCAAGCTGACGTCGTTGAATGATATACTCGGGTACGTTTCGTTGGTCGAACGGGACACGTGCAAAGATACTTACTTCGGGTGTCATGTGCGTTGAAGCTTTGCCCACAGCGGCATGGAATGGCCCTGCTACCCACTTGAGTTTGTCTTGTTGCTGCTCGAGGAGTTCTCGATCAATGGTGCTACGATATGGGGCATCGTTTACGACCGAATAGTATAACTCTCGGTCCTGCATCGCCATGAACTTGTCGATGGCACAATAGGGCTTATCACGCTCATTCTGCTGAGCCACACGAATGCGGCGGTGGGCTTTGATCGGTTTCGTCATTGTCTCTGGTTGTGGCAGCGGTCCAAACGCTTCATCATCGTCATTGTGCACGGGGGAGATGGTCTCTGGTTGAGCTTCTTTCGCTGGTGTTCGTAGCGACGCACGAGCTGTCTGTGGACGCACGGGGCGTGGTTCGTCTCTCGTATCCCACTGATTGTTGGTACGACTACTACTCGATCGTTGCGACACTGGATACTCGGAACGGGACGTCTGGATTGTCCGCAGAGACTTTGGCGACGAGCGACTCGGCCCTGCGGACACTGGTCGACAGCGTTTCGGAGAGGTTTTGCCACTGGAAATCGTCACTGCGGTCGTTGCGACCTCTGGAGACACCACTGGTGTTCGTGTAGAGCCTAGTGCTACTGACGTCTTTGTGGCTGCGAGGTGCAATCGCTGCTGAAGTCGTGCAGACCCAGCAATCGCTGTGACATAACTGCGATCCAAATGCTCATGAACCTGAAGAATTTCGTATTTCGAAACGACATAATTTCGCAAGAACGTGGCACTGGCGTCGTATTCCCGTGCGAGTGTAAAGTGTGAGCCCACACAATTCCCAAACTCGACGAGCATCGGGCCACGAGCACTGTCGACAAGGACGCGATACTGGTTAGCTCCAGTGGCATTGATCCGCTCGTCCAGATCCCAAGAGCTCTGGCAGTTGACGAGGATTTCACGTGCAAGTCCAGCTACAACGGCATGCCGCGTGGCATCGAGTCGACAGCAGCACTTGGTGTCACCTCGTTTGGAAACAACGAGGGCGTGACCGAGTCGATCTGAGTTGTGAGGTTTGGTCCCCGCTCGAGCGGAATTGATGCGGGCACCATAATCTCTTGCGTGGTCACTGGAGAAGGGCACGATTCCCGTGTTACCATGGGGGATCCACGCACGCGTGATCTCGTCAAACGTAAAGAAATCCCCCGTTCGTGTGTTGAGCAAGACGTCGGTGGTACGATGTCCTTGACTCGTGGAGGAAGCCGCAGGCGGTGGCACTGACTGGACGTCGTCCAAGAGCTCACCTTTGCCACGATTGTTGATGATCTGCAGTGTTTCACCTGCCGTTGAGCACAAGAATGCGATCAACGTGGCCCCTAGACCACTGGCAAAGAGACATTTGCCCGTCATCATGCACATTTTCGCCAGGAAGACGAGTTTTCGGAAGGGTGGAGCCCAGACGCACGCGCTAGTGTCGCCCACGACAAATACAAAATCAAGACGATCGAATTGCGTGATGCACTGGGGATTCGCAAACTCGGTCGAGTGCATTTCAAAGAGAAAATCGTCCAGATTGTGACGTGTGCGTTCCTATCAGTGAGATACCCATCAGCTATTTGTTCAGGAAGGTGCAAAGACCGAAAGAACCTACGATGATATCAATGGGCGTGACGTCCTGACGTTCGAGCTCGAGTAAAACTCGTCGCACGTGGCTTCGAAACTCATCGTAGCGTGTTCGCCCACTGCCACTCGTCGCGGGAAACGCGTTCACGAGCAGCACACGCATGTTCCGAAAAGAATTGTGGTCGTGACAAAGTTCCCAGATCGGAAAATAGCCGGAAACGATACTTTTAGTGCATTCATTTCGCAAGCCATGGCAGGTGACGCGCCACCGGCCACGGCGTCGGGACCTGGGATCCCGTACGCGGAATGGCCAGTTGAACTTGGAGATCCGCGATGGCATCGTCCCGACCACGACCATGGCAGTGACGACCGCTCTCGACAAGCCATTGTCGCGCGATATCGACGTCAACGACCTAAATGCCACGGACCCGTGGCAGCATTTGCCCAGCGGACACGGGCGCGTGACGCCGAGCGTGCAACGTATGCTACGGTATGTAGTGCCCTACAAAATGCCCCACTTTGGAGATACTAACGATTCCCGTCACAGCGCATTTGTAGTTTTCAAGTGCATTGCCATCGTGCTCGTGCGACGAGAAAATGTCATCACTGCATACAGTAAGGATCCTACGGCTGTCGTCTATTGTACGAATCTTACGTGGCTTGATGTGGCGCTAGATTTGATCCACAGCATCTCGGGTACTATTGTGACTCGTGCTTTGTCGCTCGGCATCCGTCCTATCGCATGACCCACGCATGGAGTGCTCTAGAAGGTACGACCACTCGATCAGGGCCTTGAAAGAAGCACACGAACACTCATGCTGCTGGATAGACGATGTAGATCCTGCTCAGAGCTGGACAACACATTTGGTTCAGTACGTTGGTGGTCTCCATTCCGAGTAGATTCCCTGAGCTGATGAGGACTTGCTGTTTACAGTCATAACCTCGAGCAAGACGCACAAGAACTGGCGTTACTGCTCACGCAAACCCAGAGCTTTTTGAAGATGCATACTTCGCAACTCCCGTCCCCGTCACGCGTTGGCACGCGGTCTCGGCCTTTGGCACCGAATGCCACTGATTTACCCACGAAACTCCGTCTTCCCAATGGCAGTTTTGACTTTGATCGAGTCCACGCGAGTGTCACGCACATTGCCACGACACTCAAGACCCTTGTAGAGCAGATTCACACAGAACTCGCAACCAAACCGTTGACACGAGACGAAGCTCTTGTCAAGATCCAGACCATGTGGCGCATCCGTCGGGCACGCAAGCAAATGCGAACATTGTTGGAAAGCGTGTATCAATCGTTTACAGACCCTACGACTGGACAAACCTACTATTACAACAATCGTACGAAAGAAACCAAGTGGACAAAACCTCGGGGTCTTGAGAATGTCGAGTTGTCTCCACAGTCCCAGAATCAAGAACCCAATGACCAACGGGTAAACAAGTTCCAAGGGATTGTAAATGTCCACGAGCGTGAGACCCTGGCCGTCAAGTGTATTCAAGGGATGGTGCGGACGCATACGGCCCGACGGCATTTGCGTCGTTTGATTTCGTCAGTTTACGAAAAGATTTGGGATCCCACATCCCAACGATTCTACTACTACAACACCAAGACGGACGAGGTCAAGTGGACACGGCCGAAATGGGTCAGTGACAACGAGCTCCTCACACCCCGGACTCGCGATGCCCACGAACAACAAGCGGCGTTGGCCCTGAAGCAACAAAAGCTGGTGAATCTCCGCGAACACATGACCACCGATGAAGCAGCGAGTATGGTCCAGCGTGCGTTTCGAAAACGTCGTGGGTTTCGTCACCTCTTGTCGCTCTGTCGTGGTGTCTATGAACGCATTTACGATGCTGATGCGGATATGTATTACTATCACAATACTCGGACGAACGAAGTCACGTGGGACAAGCCACTATTGCTACGACACGCCAATGCCGATGTGTACTCACCTCGTAGTCGTGCCAAGCACTTGGAGACCTTGATGCGACCCAAGCGACACGTGGAATGGACCGAAGAGACAGCCGCCGTCCGACTCCAAGGTCTCTATCGTGCTCGTGTGGCCCGACGTGAACTCGCCGCACGCCTGGCAGACGCGTACAAAAAAGTCTGGGATTCCACAAGCGAGCGTTTCTACTATGCCAATCTCACCACTGGTACTGTGAGTTGGGACCTTCCTGCCATTCTCCAACGTCGAAGTGATGTGGAAGTGGAAGAGGTCCGATGATCGGTTACGTTGAAGTTACACACGAGAATGATGGTCGAGTGAGCTTTTCGTTTTCGTCTCATCCTGAAGAGCTATTTCTGCTGATCGATCGAAGGATGCACTGGTTCAGGACAGTAATGCTCGTGAATGCGGCGTTGGTATGCCCATCCAGCGTCATCTCATCCAGTCTCCCGACCGCTGCATTGTCGTCGACAGTCGACAGCACTAGAGGCGATTGTACATTTGAAGAGATCCAAATGGCTTCGGACGGTGCAATTGAACGGCGTAGTATGGACATGGGCGCACGGGTGACCCCCAATCGAACCATGAATGGGACAGTCGAGCCAGGGGAGATTCAATATTATCATCTTTGTATTCTCCGGCATGAACACGAACATCAGATCAACGTGAACCTTACGACCACGTCGGTCGACGACGGTGATGCCAATCTCTTTCTATCAAGTCTGGAGAAGTATCCACGCATGGGACACGCAGCATGGCTCTCCCAACACATTGGGCATGATTTTGTCAAGTTGTATACGTATCTCGATGGTTTTCCACGCAAAAATGACGTCCACAATCGATCAATTGCGTTGCATATTGGGGTCGTCGGGGTCGAAGCGCCGACACAATACAACCTCACGGTTTCGGTCCTCGATCTTCCTATCACCAGTGACGTGTTGTCACGAGAAGCCTACTACACACGACTTCATCGCGCACAGGAGAAGCAGCGATTGCGTCGGCAGCCGGCGGCTCCCTAGATTAACGTAGTCCACATTATCTATCCTAAGAGACCCTTTGCCTTCTTACCTCATTGAGAGCAACATGGCGTCGCTGTTGCTCGAGTCCTTGCGTTCCAAGGCCGACGTTGACGACGCCATTCGTCACACGATCGACAAAGTACTGGTTCTCCGCTTTGGACGTGCGAGGGATCTCGTCTGTCTCCAACAAGACGATCTTGTACGACTTGTTCTGCAAGTCTTTTGCTAGTCGCGCTGATCCCCAAGTCTCTTTTTGTATGATTTAGCTCGCCAAGAGCGAACGAGAACTCTCCAAACTCGCGCGTCTCTGTCTTGTCGACGTCGACGACGTTCCGGTGTACTGTCAGTACTTTGATATTACACTCATTCCCGCGACCATTTTCTTTTTCAATGCTCAACATATTAAAGTTGACTATGGGTGAGCCCGTGGCTGTCATTACGTGAGACCATCGACCGCGTTCTCACAATTAATGTGCTGTGGACAGGACACCCGATCATACCAAGTTTATCGGTGCCTTCCACACGCGTCAGGATTTGATTGATCTGGTCGAGGTACGTTGCTTCATCATGGTTTGCATGGGGAGTTCCTGATGATTGTCCTAGGTTATTTATCGTGGAGCCAGACGTGGCAAACTCATTGTCCCTTGTCCAATCGATCGCGCCCGGATTCCACAGTATGAACTTCTCTATCGTGATATTTAACATGGTGCATTCTTTGGTGGTGGGGATGAGCGTAGTGGGGGTCGATTGTGGTACAAATCTTGAACAACGCGATGCTTTTGCTTGGACGATTGAAGCGCCGCGTACATACCGGAGGGCTGGTGCGTAGGCGATACAGAGACTACCGAGCGATCCACTAAATCCGAGGTCTCCTGTCGGTCTCGTGGACTGGTCTTTTCGATCGACGCTATGGCGGTCACGGGATCGATGGCATACTGTTGGAGTTTATTGCGAATATCAAGATCGTGGGGATTGAGTCGCCACGCATGAAGATAATCGGTACTGGCGACGGCATGTTTTTCTTGAAATCGTGCGGCGTCGCCTTTGCGAACGTGGTACGTGGCAACGTCTGGATCTTCCGCAATAGCTTTGGCAAACTCGACTTCCGCTTTGGGAAACTGGGCGTCATTGAACAAGGCAATACCAAAATTATAGTGAATCAAGGCGACGCGGGAACGAACGTCCGATGGTGTCTCGGGACCGAGTTCCAGTGCATGATGATAGTCGGCCAATGCCTACAACGTGGTGCATTAATACATCCACAATGAGCTTTGGGAGGATCAACATACCGCCTGAAGATTCCCAAGACCTCGATAGGCATCCCCACGATGGACAAAATAAAGGGCATTGATTCTCGACTCGGGAAATCGTGTGGTGAGGTCGGTCTCACTTTGAATCACTTGATTCATAGCATTCAATGCGAGTTGAAACGATTGTTCTGCCAAAAATCGAACGGCGAGATCGTTGACAATCAAATTCCGTTGCGTCGTGAGGTCATAGAATTCACGGGTACGATCCATGGTATCGATTGGTTCATGGGCATCGTTACGTCGTATCTTGAGTTGCTTGGTTCTCGTTGCCTCGAGCTTGGTGCGGTGACAGCTCAAAGCTTTGTCCATATCCCGCATTGCGGCCTCCAGGTCCTGGAGCTCTCGATGTGCCGAAGCTCGTAGTACGTAGAGTTTGGTCTCGTGTGGGGCGAGCTCAGCGGCTTTGGTGAGGCATTTAATGGCTTCTGGGATCTCATGGACCAAGACATGCCGACACGCTTGAGCGTAAATGGTCTCGGACTCGGTTCGCAGTCGTCGTTCGTGCTCAAGGACTTCGGGATGCGTTGGACAAAGACGTGCGGCTCGTTGAATATCATGTGTGGCTTTTTCATGGTTGTGGAGTTTCCAATGGAGTTTGGCGCGCAACACAAAATACTCGACGTCTTTACCATTGAGATTGATACAATGATCAACGTCTTTAAGTGCTTTGTCAAAGCATTGAGCGTGAATTTGAGCCAGAGCACGATGAAGCCACAACGTTTCATCGAGGGCATTGAGTTGAATCGCTTCACTCAAGTAGGCAATTACGACGGACGGTGTTTCGCCCAATCGCAAGAGGGAAAACCCATGAAGATCAAGAAGAGAAGCAAATTGATCTTTGATTCGTTGGGACGGATTGGGATCAATCACCAAGAGTTTACGGTACCATGCCATCGCCGATTTCAGGTCACAAAGGTCCCAATAGACGCGAGCGAGTTTGGCATGCAAGGGGGCGTGGTCTGGACGCAGATAAATCGCTTTGTGAAGGACACGAAGGGCCCCATCAAGATCTCCCTGAGTCACCAGTCGATCCGCGTCGTGATCAAGACGTGCGGCAGCTTCTACGGGCGTGAGGTCGATGGGATGAAGCTCAGTGGACCCTGAGGGTCGTGGCCGTGCACTTGTCGTACGTGATGGTGACTCGGTCATGAGCAACGTACTAGTTTTGAGTAAGTGAGCTGGTGGATCTTGAAAGGTCACGTGAGACGCGAACGGTCTCGTCCTTTGCAAAGACGAAAGAACA
>JAADWU010000330.1:0-13944 GCA_023336255.1 Pythium graminicola
GCTGCTTGAACATCGACAAGTACCTGGGACTTGCTCGGTTGTGGACGGACTGCCGTTTGCGGCGATGACACGGACGCGCATCGTTGCAGCAATGGAAGGAGCACGTGAGATGACGGCGCGTTCTGCAGCTCAAAAACTTCATCATCTTCTTCTTTGATCTCAACCTCTTCATCGAGATGGCGCTCCACATCTGCGAATGGACTCAGATCGACAGTTCGCTCACGTGTTCGCGTCAGGACTACCTCGGCAGGTTCGTGCGCAGTTACATTGGGATTATGTTCCGGCGTTGTCGGTTTGTTTGGTGTCACTCCTTGCGTCGGGCTCGCGAGTGGTGCTGTGTGAACATCAACAGCGTCTGGTTCCAGGTCAGGCTCCGTGGTACGCGTCGGACCTGCTGGTGTGGGTTGGCGACGACGCCATTTCCTCTGTACAGCAACCACAGCACGCTCAGTCTGTCGAGTCTCCACGGCCTTGCGCAACGCGAGGAGTGTGATAATCACTCGCTGCATGGCGCTGAGTGTGATGTGGGGACGTGCCGAGATTTTGTTCTCCTTTTCTTCCCAAACAAAGGTATCTGTAGCAGAATCCACCACTTGCACGGCCGGCATCACCGACGCCGAATTACGACGTTTGAATGACCCGTTTTGCGACGACGACCGCGATACAACCTCACTTTCCGATTTCACGGACTCTTCGATCGTTGCGAGTATCTCTTGAATCTCGTCATCGTCCAGCAGCAAATGTGGGGGAGCACAACACACAAACGTCCTGGTGATCTTGTCCTGAAAGCCATGAAACCATCCACGACGTTGAGGCATCGGATCGTTTTGCTTGTGCGTCGTGAACATGATCGTGCTCGTTCGATTGGTACCGTTGTTTCGTCCCAAGAAATACATAATGAAGATCTCGTTGACATGCATATCCTTCACGCCTGGGTACAAAATGCACTTTCGCGATCGTTCACTAGATCCGGCGATTTCATTGGCTACGACGTGTGCTTCTCGACCAATCCTCTTCCGCTCTCGTCAGTATGGAGGTCAATAGGTGCTCTGATCGTGACGACAATTGCCGTGTTGGTGACGAACCCTTGACCACAGACGAGCGATCGTCGCCGTCCATTCGAGTCATAAAGACCCTGTACTTTCTAGTATTTCGCTCAAGACCTCTTTATAGATTTGTTCACTATATAGTTCATAGATAGTATTATTCATCACAAGTGAGCTCTTGGGGGACTAGAAAGGCGGTCAATCGTTGTGGAATTTGTTGTTGGGCATCACACAGATCACAAAGATCCCGTTTAAAGTGGATCTGAGACCGTGCGAGCGTCAGCATATCGTTCATCATACTCTGGAGCAGTGTCTCACTCTTGGTATTCGACAAGCCAAAGAGTCGACCCAACAGACTCCGTGGCCAATGCTCTTCCCACACCGCACCTTGCTCTTGGAAACCAGTGCAATAGTCACAACCATCGGGTGCCCGTGCACTCCATTCAACAATATCATTGCGGAGCTGCTCAAATTCGCTCAGTGTACGTTCAATCGAGTACGTCGGTTTTGTTTTGTCTTCGTCACAAAGGTAAATATGAATAGCAAAGGTAGGATGCAATACGCTTGGGGACAGTTCAGTAATTTCGAGACATTGAACTTCGGAGAGAAAGATGAGGGATTCATAAATTTTGGTAATTGGGGATTTGGTCCTGGAAACAATTTCAAAAGCATCGTCGTCATCCCACGAATCTTGCGTCCGCAATAGACGGGCACAATCGTGAGGATTCGCCGAGACAAAAGCCGTCATGATCAAAGGACTGGAGTTGGAGGAAATTGAAGAATGAACCGACGGCTCATACTGCTCAGTAAAGTGTAAAGCGACGTGGTGATAGAATGTTTTGTCGCTAGGTTTGACTTAGGCGAATCAAAAAGTAGAGTACCCCACTGGGTTCCTGGATGCATAAACATGGATGTGCTCTATACAAAATCCTATAGAATTCCAACTGCACCCATGATGGGACGTCAGAACAGTGGAGACATGAAGAGGGCATGTCTCCCAGTGTCCAACGCCACAACGACATTCTCAAATCGCTGCTGGATAGGTCCGAGGGTAACCCATCATCAAGTCCACCGTAATGTGCTTTGGACCATAAGAAAGTGATGAATGGATTATAGTAGACTCGTCCAGTCCACTGGACTTGATTGGTATTATATGACGATCGAAGTACTCGTACATGTATTATATCACTGGCTAGCCTGCAACTAAACATTTGCAGACTTAACGCAATAACTATATAGTTCCAGACTCAACACAAAGGTATCCATACCAAGCCGAATACTGGTGGCCATGAGTCCGACGCCTGGAACCAAGAGCCTGTGGGAATACGCCATCAATAGACATGCCATACAGTGACGATGGACGCCGCGAGCTACAGTACTACCACAGAAAAACAACACGGGTAAGAGCACTACAGAACTGAGCCGGGGGTCTTGCAGTCGCGTTTCGCAGATATCTGTCAATGCTTGTCGATTCGTCATGTGACACGACAGACCTTCGAAATCGAACAACACTACATCGTACAAATGTACTTGATTGGCTACTTCATATACTCCAGCCATTTCATTGGTTTCCTGGAGACAATCCCGCTAAGTCACGTCATTCATGTCATGACAGAAACTCACGGCAATGGAATTTCATCCACGTGGACATGAGCATTGAGTCGTGCTTGATGGGCGACTACACCCCAGTCCAAGCGATGCAACCACGTCCCAGCGGCCACAATAAACCCTAGGGACCCGACCATTTGCCCATTCCAGAGCCCAAAGACCCCGCCATTGTATCGCAATGCCAAGACCAAACCCATGGGTACAGCCACAACCACAAAAAACACAAAATTGAGCTTGGCGCCCAACCACATCTCGCTACAGGCTTGAAAAATCGACTGGAAAGCAAAGACTAGACTGGACAATGGAATGAGCGGGAGTAAAAACGTGGAGAGCTTGACAGCAAGACGAATGGTCGCTTCGTCGGTGGTATTGGCCCGTGCATAGGGAGCTGCCACAGCCCAACAAAGCCACACACCAGCAACCGAGACAGCAAGTGTGGTCACAAACAGTGCCGCACTAGCGATTGAGGCACGTCGAGGCTGACCAGCGCCAAGGGCATTGCCAATGCGAACGGTTCCAGCCGCGGATAAGCCAACCATCGGGATGAATGCGAGTGTGAGGAGAAGCGATGCAATGCTACTCGCCGACATGACTTGGGCGGGATGTGGTAACAACCCACAAAGAAGACCGGTGACACTCATCCCAAATGCGACACAGGTCGTCATGACAATACTGCCTGCCATGAGCGGAGCCAAGGTCCGTGCAAGTGCATGGGCTTCACGCCATTGCCATCCGGGCCATGCTTCCACAAACACTCGGTTCTGAAAAAGGATCGGAACGATTGCAATGACTTTGACGACACTCCCAAGGGCGACGCAGAGCAAAACTCCGACGTATCCCAATGGGGTGTGGTAACCCACGACATAAGCGAGAGGAAGACTCACGGCGTACCCCAGAGCCGACGCAAAAATGAATGGTGTGGCAATGTTCTGGGCTTGCAAGGCACTCGAGGCAATGGTGTATGCCATGTCGAACGGGACAGAGAGTAGACTAATCCAAATGAACGTATTGGCCGTGCGTGCGAGAGCTGGGTCTTGACCCAAGAGACGGAGAATGGATTCGCCATTGATACACACGACGACGACGGGGGCGAGGCAATAGCCACAGGCAATGATTCCTGCCTGAGCGTAGAGCCATAGCTGCCGAAATTGCTTGGCACCAAAGGCTTGAGCACACATGGTCGAGACAACCGCACTCAGACCCGTGAGGAAATTCATATACGACTGGGTCGCAACAAAGTCGGCGAGCGTCCCCGCTGCAATGACTCGTGGGGAGTCAGGGCCACTCACTTGACCCACAAGCATGGTAATGAGCATGGGAGGAACCATCTCCAACACAGCCGCTCCAGTCTAATACACCACAGAGAGAAGCGTGAGTTTCTTTATTCAAGACGATGGAGATAGGAGTACACGTACAATGGGAATAGATAACAGCAAGACATGAAGTAGTTCTTCACGAAAGAGGCGTTTGATTGGGGTTGTCTGATCTTCTGCAACGACGTGCAGTTCGTCGTCGTGAAATTGTTTATCCAGTGCGTCGAGATCCACATCAGCGGTCATGTACACCCGATGGTGCCCAGCGCACACCACCAGCGACGTGGTCTCCTCTGCATCAGGCGCTGTCGTTTCCTCTTCCACTCCCAGTGGTCCAAGATGCGCATTGTGTCCGAGCTTGTCGACTTCATCTTGTAAATGGATTTGCTGTGGCTGCTCTAAGTGAAGAAACACTTCATCGTGGAGAATACGTGTGGCTGCCATCACGACGATCTTGAAGTGAACCTCAGCCATGTCGTGAGTTAGTTGACGTCGTCATCAGTCAAAGACTCGCGTCAGTAGATGAGTCGTCATGAGCTGAGGAGACTCATCACTTCGAATGAGTCCCTTGGCGCATCCCGACACCATCAGAAGTACATCAGACCAGCCATGTTTCGAAAAAGACAGTGTATTATCAAGGACTCGTCAATGTACTACTGGTGATAGCGGTGACCATCGAGTCTTCCGACGATACTTCCCGTTCAACGTGGAGGTGAGCATTGAGACGTGCTGCATGAGCCATCGTGGGCCAATTGATGCGTCCAATCCATATAAGTCCGACCAATACAAGGCTTGTACCACCAATCAAGTTGCCATTCCAGAGGCCAAACACGCCTTGATGCAAGGGAATGGCCAAGACCAATCCCAATGGCACACCAATTGCAAAGAGAAAGAGAAAATTGAGTTGGGCACCAAGCCATTGGGCACCACAGGCTTGAAAAATCGCCATCGTTGCGTAGACAGTGGCGACAAGGGGGACGAGGAATAGCAAATAGTGTACGAGGTCCACCGCGAGGGCGAGGGTTGGTTCGTCCGAGGTAAAGAGTGTTGCAAATGGTCGAGCAGTGTACTGGCACAAAACGATTCCGATAACTGAGACCATCAATGCTTCGACCCCCACGACCAGCGACGCCACCGATGCACGATGAGCATAGCCCGCACCAAGGGCGTTGCCTACACGGACGGTTCCCCCTGCAGCGACCCCCATGATGGGAATAAACGCGAGACCGTACATGCCAGACGCAATGTTGTTGGCCGACATGACGACGGCAGGATTGGTCAAGTAGCCACAGAGCATAAAGATGGCATAGAAACCCGCCGTCTGGAAGAACGTCATGAGGACACTGCCTGCCATGATGGGCCACAGACGCCAGACGACGGTGTTGGCTGAGGTCCACTGCCATCCAGGCCACGATTGCATAAATTCCTTGTTGCGTCGAACGATCGGGATGACAGCAAGCGCCCGAAGTACATTCCCAACAATATTCGAGAGTGCCACACCAATGTACCCAAGCGAGGTAGAGCGTCCAAGGTAGTAGCCGAGGGGAAGACTGATGGCATAGGCAATGCACGAGACGACGACAAATGGTGCTGCAATGGTTTGGGCTTGAAGGGCACTTCGTGCGACGTTGTAGATCATTTGAAACGGTAGGGACGCCAAACTGATCGTAATGAGCCCACCAGCGACTTGGGCAAGCTCCTCGTCTTGACCTACGAGTGTGAACAACGATGCGCTATTGAGGCTCAGCAACGCTAGTGGTGGAAGACAGTAGGCACACGCAAGGAAGCCAGCTTGGGTATAGATCCAAAATTGCGTCAACTGCTTGGCACCAAACGATTGTGCACACAGTGTAGCGACCGCGGCACTGAGACCATTGACAAACGTAGCTGAGATTTGACCTTGAAAAAAGTCCGAGAGACTCGAACCTGCAAGGACATGGGGTGAGGCAGCACCACTCACACTACCAATCATCATGGAGACAATCACAGGTGGTAAGATCTCCAGCACGACGGCAAACGTCTGTGGGATCACAGCGTCAGTGCCTCATTCCATTGTTGAGGATTTGGAAAGTACGTACCACCGGGACAGCAAGTTCCAGGAGACTCGTGGCTTCTTCGGTCCAAAGCTGACGCAGTGGAACGTGGCGATCGGCATTGATCGCCTCGTACTCTTCTTGACGAAGTTGCCCATCGAGTTTTTCTAGATCAATATCTGCGTCAATGTAAACGCGATCGTGTCCAGCTTTGATGATCAATGGCGTGGTCTCAATCGCTTCACTTGTGTCGACAATGTGTGCGTGATGGCCAAGACGTCGAACGTCCTCAAGCAAATGCTCGCGTTGTGGCTGATCGAGCTTGCGCAAGACTTCGTCGTGGGGCACACGGGTAAGGTCCATCGGGCAAGAAAAGATGGGAATGGCAGGACGGTTGACACGGTCTCAGATTGATGGCTTTCATTGGATGAAGCCAACTGATACCATGGACCATAAGCACGCGCCAGTTGAATAGGGCATGATGATGCAACTGACAAGAAGATCTTCCATCAAATCAAACAAGACGCATCACGACAAATCACAACGAATGATGGGTCATCCGAGCATAACCTACATATATATATATACATATATATCTACACTTCGAACACGACTGACTCTGGTTTCGGTACATTGCCCGAGTCAGTTGGGGCATCCGAGATTGAATCCGAACTATTAATCATGAGACTTGACTTGGCTCCATCACGAGAGAGCTTGGGTCGTACAGGTGCAGCAGCTGACGTGCCGTCCGATTTAGCGGAGCCCGATGCTGCAAGTGAAGCTTTTTCTTCTCGTGCAACAATAATTGCACGTCGCAGTGCCGAAATCCATCGTTCAGCTTCGCCTTCCGATTCGGCAAGCACTGCCATTTTACGACCACTGTTGAGGGTCATCTCAAAGCTGTGCTTGCGTGTATGAATGATGAGAACGTGGACAACAGTCGCACCACCAATAAATGGTCCGTTCTCGGTCTTGAAGTACCGCAACGTCGTTCCATAGAGCGTAAAGAATCGCTCTTTCCACGACTTGATATGCCCGCCTTGCTTGCGTAGCCAACCACTGCACACCACCATATCCGAATTGAACTGGGATGTAACCTCCAGTTCGCTGTGATCCTCAAGCGTCAATCCGTCAATCTCCTCGTCAAGATCGCTGTTCATTTTCTGAAGCAACGTTGGACCTCGATTAGATTCGAGCATCGCAATCTCGTCTTCATCTTCGTCTTCGTCCTGGTTGTCGTCGATGTCTTGGTCGCTATCATACTCCATGACATCATCGTCGTTCACGTGTCCAGTGAGCGTACTACCAACATGTAGTCGTTGCTCAAAGCACATTTTGAATGCACGGCACCACGTCATAAAATCGTCATCGACACTTGCAGCGAGTGTCATCAGTCGACCTGTGTTGAGTTTCACGTCGAACGCAAATGGCCGCAGGTCGCTGAACGTCACGCTCAGCACGAGCGCAGTCCCAAGAGTCGGCTCTGTCACGCCCTTGGAATAACTCAAGGATCGTTCATGGAGCATGAAGTACCGCTGCTTCCACGTCTTGAAATTGCTGCCTTGTTTAAGCAGCCACCCTTGCCCACACTCGAGTGTCTGAACCACTTCCAAGGACGAGCCTGACGTGCTATTTGAGCCAGTGCTCCCCATCGTGCTGGACCGTGTCAGGTGGCCATTATTGCTGCTGCTACTGTTGCGAGCATCAAAGCTTGGTGTCCCAGCCTGGCCCTGCAATGACTCCATCCACGATCGAATATCATGCGTCGAGTCGCCTGCGACATGGAGCACACGTCCGCTCTGAAAATGAATGTTGAGGCCATTGGCCTGATTCTCACTGACTTCAACACGTGCCACGTCCCCACCACCTTTGAGTGTCTTCATCCCAATGTTCTCGTAGTAGTGTAGTCGTGTACCTTCGAGCACAAAGTACCGTCGTTTCCATGATTTCATACGTTGTCCTTCTTTCCGCAGCCATCCTTTCTTTCTCACGATATTCTCCGAAAGAAGATCCGACCCTCGTGAACCAATACTCGCATGATCAATGGTAGATGGACGTACCGCTGAGCTGATCGCAGTTGGCATGTTGAACATGAATCGACTTGATGGAGCCTGGGCACTCACGCGTTCGAGCATGGAGGGGTCACGATCCAGCAGGTCGCACAGCGCACGGAGCCATTTCTCAAAGTCATCGTCCGAGTCCATGGCGACACTGACCCATTTGCCGTCATCCAACTTGATCTCTAGCTGACAATTCTTGAATCCCAACATAAGATCAATGACCGTGCCTTCGCCTTTGGAATTTTCACCAGGATGATCCGAATACTGGAGAATGAATCCTTTGAGTGTAAAGTAACGCTTCTTCCACGCAAGTGATCGTTGCGTGCACATGTACAGCCAGCCATCACAGTCAGTATCCAGCAACGAGTCCATCCCCAAGAACGGTGCTGGTTGATCAGAGAAGGCTTCACCAAAACACGGTGCACGACGCAACGCTTTGGCAAGTGCGTGATCCCATAGTTCAATGGTTTCAAAGGCATCCCCAGCAATCCGAAGAATCCGGTTCTGATCCGAGTAAATATCAAGAGCAAACTTGCGAGACTTGTTGATATTGACACTCTGGACACGCACTTCACCTTTGGGTGGTTCTCCTTGAGCCTCTGCGTACTGGAGCACCCGGCCCGTCAGAGTCATGTATCGTTTTTTCCATGTCTTGAAATTTTGTCCTTCTTTCCAGAGCCATCCTTCCATCGAGACAGCACCACTGGCTCGTCGAGATGCTGTCAATGCATCTTCTTCTGCCCGTCGAGCCGTTTCGACGGCCTGCTTGAGTTTTCCCATCCATTCTTTACACGCGTCATTCCCTCCTTCAATCTGTACAATCATTCGTTGGTTCTTGAGGGTCCCTTTGACAACGAGCGCATTCGGATAATCGGGTGTAAATTCCACATCAGCCACTTTTAACCGTCCTTTCTCGTCCAACCCTTTGCCACCAGGCGAACAATCGCTAAAGTAGATGAGTTCAATGCCTTTGAGAACAAAATACCGTCGTTTCCAACTCTTGATCATACTCCCTTGTTTCTTTCCCCATCCGGCATGATCACAATAACTACCGGTTGTTTTTTTCTTCGGGATACGTCCCAACGCTGAGATCCCTTTGCGAAGTGGGGCAGGACGATCGTCCATAATACTTACTCACGGAAAAAACGAAAGAAGAGAAATGAGGTAGAGCGCCATCTCACATGGCGTCTCAACTCCACTGGCAAATGAGTTATGACAGGTGTTTCATGTGCACCACATCAGCTTCCTATATCACATCTGTGTCTCATTGTAATATTCGATGTTTAAAATCCAACAAACGGTATTACTGTAATTTACGCGTATATTTATGGAATTTCAAGATTCTCCCCTTGCTCGCGATCCAAAACGTGGGCTGCTTGACAACGACAAAGAAGCAAGAGGAAAAATGACCGATTTTATTGCGCATGAGAAGGCGGCGTATCCGGATTTGGCCAACAAATACCAATACCTCAAAGATCTTCAGACCAGCAAGTACGATAGACACTTCTAAATCAGCTCCTAAAAGCCCCATGACTCATGATGAAATCCCTTGTTTTGTAGGTTGTACCATGAGCTCACCGGTGAATTGGAAGTGTTTGTGAAGGATCCAGCGTCACGCAAGTCCCCACCCAACCTTCCAAAGGTATAGACTTCCTACTCTATCTACCAAAAGATTCATGAAGGCTTACAATGGAACTGGATGTAGCTTTATACCGAATTTATCAAGTCGTTTCAAGACAAACTCAATCAAATTCGTTTGGTGTCGATTTGCACAGAGATCAGTACGCAATTTACCGGTACGTTGGTTGCGATGATTCCCTCTACTATGGCTATCTCCTGATGTCGTGTGAAAAATGCGTAGATCCGGCGGAAGCACAGACGTTCTTGGAAGGCATTGCCGGCCAACTCAAGAGCAAGACGGATTTTGAAGCTGTGCTGTTGTGTAAGATGCAAATTGCACGATGGAAATTGCGTCGTGGTCCCGAGTTTCATGCCGAAGTCAAGACGGAGCTTGATGAGCAGCTCCCAGTGATTGAAGGACTTGTTGGTGCTGAGCCAGTCGTCCATTCGGCCTACTACCGTGTCGCCTGTGATTATTACGGTGCCAAGGGCCCAGCGAGCAAATTCTACAAGAATGCGCTCATGTTTTTAGCGTACACTCAGTACGATGAAATGCCGACGCAGGAACGTTTTGATTTGGCCGTGAACATTAGTATTGCGTCCATGACGGGTGATGGTGTATTCAACTTTGGTGAAGTGGTACGTGATATACAAACACAAGAGAATGAGCGATGTATTGACGTGATGATTTTGAATTGAATGATGTAGATTGCGACGCCGATTCTGCGTGCATTGGAAGGCACAGATAAGCAATGGCTCTCTGATTTGTTGCATGCGTTTAGCAAGGGAGATATTGATACATTCAATCAAGTTGTTGCCAAGAATGCTGCTGAATTTAACTCGCAACCGGCATTGGCAAGCAAGCGTGACTACATCAAGGAGAAGATTGCCCTCTTGGCCTTGATGGTGCTTGTGTTTCAACGTCCATCGCATGAACGCAACATTTCATTTGCCGAAATTGCGCAAGCTACACGCCTCCCCGTGGATCAAGTCGAGTGGCTCGTGATGCGAGCGCTGTCTCTTGGTCTCATCAAGGGCTCAATCGATCAGGTGGATGCCATTGTGCGTGTCACGTGGGTGCAGGTATGTTCCATTCCTGATTGTTGGTCGAATCATCCGTCTCACGTCGTCTTGTGTTGTAGCCTCGTGTGCTCGATAATTCGCAGCTTTCCGAGCTTGTCTCTCGTCTTGACGACTGGAGTAAGAAGGTCAACTCGACGCTGCTGTATGTGGAAGAACAGACGCCTGAGTTGTTCCAGTAGGCTTCAGGTAGACGAGTGGTCTCTGGTACCACGATCAATCCACAGAAGTTGGTTTCGACCGGTTTTGTTTAGTCATACCATTGACAGGTTTTTTTGGCGAAGATCGTTGGTCGAGTCGGGGATGTGGCAGTCTGCGCTTGTCGCTCGTACGTATCTATTCGTGCCTCAGTGGACTCATCACTCCAGAATGGCGTGCGCAACGTCTGGACCAACATTGCGTCAGATTTCATACTATCGACGTGCTTTTCTCAGCTTACCGGACTCGTTTTGCCTTCGATCTGAAGCGAAACCTTAGTGTGCTCGGCGAAATGCCGTCGCATTTGTGCTTGCAGTTTCTGTCCGCAAAGAAGTCTGTCAATGCTACCAAACCATTAAAGCAAAGCACGATCACAAACCGCGCTCAGGTCCAGATCTCGCTTCTTCTTCATATCCTGGAGTGCTCGATACCGATTGTCTTGGACTTGTTGTTGATTCTGAACCTCGAGCCTTACTTGCCGTTGTTCGGCTTTGCGTTGACGAGTGACACTGAGGTGTCGTTGGATCTCATCGTAGTGTGCTTGCTTTAGATCAATAACCGCTTGTTTCTTGGCGGCTTTGACGTCCTATGCAGTCAGATTCCACGTCACGCACACTGTTTGATAATCTCTAATCAAGCAGAACCTTCGGACCTCTTCCCGTTGTGCTGCTCGTAGGCGATGACGTAGCAATAGTTCTTCTTTCTGAAGTGTCTCGTGGAGCATTTCCTATCCAAACCTCATCTCAGTTATGTCTAATACACTTCCAGTCGCTCACCTTGAACTGGTCTCGTTCATGTCGTTCGACACACTCGTCCATCAGTTCTAAACAGCATGTGACCAGCTCCTCTTGCTTGGCCATAAACATTTCCATGGCCTGTGCGGGCTCCATAACAGCGAGTTGATCAAAGAAATGCTGCGCAATTTTAGAAGCCCCTGCTTGACGACGATCAAGCTCTAGTGAATGCAATTGAGACTCGCGAAGATCCAGCAACTGCTTGCGTTTCGCTTGGCGACGTGATTGTTCCACGAGATCCAATTGCATTTGCTCCCACGCGATTTGCTCGGCAACTTGTTCAGCATCGAGTGTTTGTTCTCGACGTCGTTGGTGTTTGTCGTGAATCTACACTTCCTGTAAGCTCCACATTTTGCACATTCCAACCACAAACGAACCTGTTCCAGCTGAGCTGCTTTGTAGTGCTGGGCAAGATCACGATGCCTTCGTTTCTCCCATTCTTCGGCTTGTTTCGCTCTGTATGATAGATCATGGTTTAGTGTGTTGCCGATTCGAAAACCTAACAATTTCTCCTCCTACAGCACAGCTTCATGATCGACCTGACTGAGTATCTCTGTGGCAGACGTCTCAACTATCGATGGCTCCTCCCGTAACCGTGCCGTACGGACGGTCAATTGTCGTGTCGGTGGTCGTTGGCGATGCGTCCGTAAAGGTGACAAATTGGGCGTGCACTTGGTGAGCACAGGCGATGGATAGGATGCCAGCGTTAGTGCTGAAGGCTGCAATACCAAAGATGGAAGACTTCTTGAAGCTCGCAAATTACTTGCATCAGGTGCCATGAGTGTCTCTTGTTGCAATCGACGGCTTTGATATCGGGTCTGGACGAAATCATGCATCTTCATGACCGTACGATATGACAGAAAATCTCAAGAATCACATGACAGGATAAGAGGAAGGATGTTGTATTTATAGGGCATCATGCCGCCAAAGCCTCGGCATTCTCATCTGCAGGCCCGGTCAACATGAGGAATAGCACTGTACCTACAACATCAACTGAAGTTGTTATAGTAGCAGCTTCAAGAAACGTCATTCTCTTCCGATGGAGAATAACCAGAAATAACGACAAATGCAAAGTGGACGTAGACGTCGCCAAAGTACTACACTTCGTACGATGCGGAAATGGATGGAAGGGAACTCGACACAGAAAGTATCGGCTTGATAATACGGCAGACATCGACCCGAGAACAACAAACGCTTATGCGTCCTTCTCGTTCGATGGCTTTTACCAGAGGTACTCGGGCAGCAACCCGATCGAGCAGGGACATAAACACTTGTTGCTCGCATCCCATGACGCGCGTGCAAACACGAGAATCAGAACTTGATTCCCACGTTTTTATACTAGGAGCATGATGCTTCAAAGCCAGGGTGACTTCTTGACATCGTCGTTTCTGGTTCATCACACCATCATGTAGTGTATGGACTACATGAAGTGGAGTACCAAGGGACACATCAAGTGCCTCACTCTGACGCCTGCAACATGCCTTGTTGAGGCACAAAGAATACGGGCATACGATGCGAAATCTGTGGGGTTTCGATCTTCATCTTGGTTGCCGCACGCGCTTGGACTTCACCTTTGCTAAACGAAAAGTCTTGGGCTGGTTGATACCCTTGGCGACGGGCTGCCGGAATATCCGCGTTGTCCGACCCACAGAAAAAGAGAAACTGGGGGCGTTCAACGAGACTCGATTCACGCGAACGCGTACGGGAAAGCCGACGGCTGGGCATACGACGCGGAATGTCTTCCATGGGCACGAGTGTGCCCATGGCAGGCCGAGTCACGTGCCCAGGGCGCACAAGACGTGCACTGGATTGACGACGGACTGCCTTCGTTGGCTTATTCTTGAGGAGGCCACCGAGGCCGATAGCACGCATAAAACCTCGCATATTGTTGGAACGTTGGTAAAGTACTGGCGGAAGAAATGGTAGGGGTGAGCGCAGTGATGAAATTTGGAAATGATGACACCATTGATGGTTTTTTCTCATTCCAGTGACCGACCATAGGTATCCAGTGCCTGCCACAGCATGTTGTTTCGATCGAAATATTGGCGCACACCAAGAGATTGAAGCGTTCTGACTTCATTGCAGATCCAACATCCGGCATTGCCAACAGATGGATAGGCAGAAACGTCCACGTACTACGATCGAGATTGTGGGCAGGCAGAGAATAATACCCCCGCCAACTCGAATTGTAC
>JAADWU010000331.1:0-13928 GCA_023336255.1 Pythium graminicola
CCTTCATTTGATGAAATTCACGATACATTGAGTACGAGTGCGATTCTCCCGTCGTATTTCGACACATCGTGTAGTCTCATGGAAGAAGATGCACTTGATAGTCTTCTTAAACAAGGGAAATAGAGATTGTTGCGCCTAGTCTTTGGTCCACACATCGAGTCCAAGATCACTCCAACGATCGACTTTGTCGTCGGCCCAACCTACAGTGTCGACTAGACCACCGTCAGGATGAGTCCATGGGGTACACAACATGAGGGTACATACGTTCGGTGCTGTTTGGATCAAGATCAACGATGCCTGGCGGGACCTCAATCTCTATAGAAAAACGTAAATGAGAAAAACGCGTTGTCATGGCATAATCATCGACAGTACCCTCGTCGGAGAGCGTGTCAGAGATCCACGCATCGTCGACAATGTCGAGAAAATGACGTTTAGGAAAGACAGATGGGAGTTTACTATCCTGTTTTATACAAATCACCATACTTTAGCCGCATCCAGCACTCCAAGAACCATCATTTAGGCGTACCATGCTTGTCGTCTGGAGGAAACTTCCCAGTGGGCCTCAAAAGCGCTTTTTTATTGGTGACTTAAAAAAAGCGTTTTGATAAAACAAAAAAACTGTTTTCAAGAAGGGTACACTGTAACCCACCCGTTGATACCAACACTCATATTAAGGACTGACCATCACTCACCACGGCAACAGCTCCAAATCCATCGGAATGGGCTGGAATGCATTCCTCGTTTTCTCTCACGATGGCCTCGCAACCAAAGTCCTCACGACGTCCACGACCACCGATGACACCAGAAGTCCGTCTCTCGAAAACGCTCTCATGGGCGTTACGGCATGGTGCCGAGGAGCTTGGCTTGGAGATGCGACCCTCAGGATACGTTCCGTTGATGCAATTGTTGACCACGCCCAAGTTTAAAGGCGTGACCGAAGCGCAAGTGGAGCGTGTCGTTCGGATGAATGATAAGAAACGATTTACCATCACGACAGACGAAAGCGGTACTATCAAGTACGTTCGTGCCAATCAAGGACATACACTGACGATTGTACAAGACGAAGAGCTCCTCACTCCGATTGAAGATCCTGCGGAACTTGAACAGTGCATTCACGGTACTTACACCAAGTTTTGGGAGAGTATTTGGACCAATGGGTTGTCCCGCATGTCGCGGAATCATATTCACATGACGCCGGCCGAGGTGACGGGGGGTGAAGTCGTCAGTGGCATGCGGACGAGTTGTGACGTCTTGTTGTTTATTGACCATGTGAGAGCCATGGCCGACGGGATTCGGTTCTATCGTTCAAGCAATAATGTCATTTTGAGTCCAGGACTTGGGGATACAGGCGTGATTGACCGCACATACTTTCTCAAGGCGGTCACCACATCAGGTCACGTGTTATTTGATGCACGTAGTAGTACTGACTAAGAAACCCAATTACATTCCTGACGATTAAGACTGGTTATTCGTCTTCACCGTGCTTGGGATCACCATACTCCAGATCCCCTTCATCATGCTGTGGATTGCATCGTGCATCGGTGCAAAATGGATTGAGTTCGTCGTGATCATCGCCGTCGACACGTTCAAACTCGATATCGGCGATTACCATGCGATTACGAAGCGCAAGACCCACTGACACAAGTGCCAAGCAAGCTGGAATTAGGAAGTAGACATTCGAGACACCTTGAATGTTGACTGGTGTCGCCGGGGCAACCATAGCCTCATCCGCTACATGTTCGGGGAAAACCTCGATGCCTTTCTCGCCCGCGTGGTCGTTTTGCGCAGAGGATAGTGCAATGGTTTCTCGAGCTTCATTGGATGCCGGTGCCAAGGGCAGGGTCATCGGAGAACGACAAGTCTCTGGGTCGACGCATACATAACAGCCATGATGAAGAGCTTGGATATTGGGAGCGTGACACTCGACGACTGGACAGTTCGACTTCAAGTGGGAGAGATCGTCACAGGAGCGGGAGTTATAAGCCAGACTGGGGTGAACGAGAGCACACCCCGTGGTAAGAAAAGCGCAAACGAAGGAGGAGAAACGCATGGTGCACGAGCGAAGAAGAGCGATGGAGTGCGGAGATTCGAGAGTGATTCTGTCGATGGACCTGCGATCTTTCCAAATCTGCGACGTGCGCGTTTACCTTTGTATATGCGTGATCGTATGATTTTATACCATGATATTAAGATGTTGGTATAAAATTTATAATGTACGGGACTATAAAATATGGTATGATATAATATACAATTATGATTCAAGTTATCATTAATCGTAGAAATACTATGAAAGGTCGCTTTCTGGTCTTGTACATTTGGCATTCATCGCCATTCAACACCAGCATGGTAAGGAATTTATCGTTCCCATGCTTTTCAATGCATTCAGCAAGACTGATTACGTAGGCTACGACACTTTCGGAAGAACACGAGCGTGAGCTCCGCAAGATCTTTGACGACTATGATCAGGTCTTGTGTAATTGTCGTTGTCCACGAAGTAGGACTCACTAATCATCTATACATCATCCAGAACGGCACTGGTGACATTGATATTGATGAGGTACATGAATTCATTTGCCAGATCCTTTGGATCATTCCTGAGACGGTGGTGTAGTTGCGAGACATTGCCGAAGACCTTGGGGAACCTCTCTCGGACATTGAGTTGCAGTACCTCACGAAAGAATTTGACTCGGATCAGAGGTAGGTATTTCGTTCGTTGGATGAATGGGGATCATGCCTCAGTCACTCATTCCCCATCTGAACAGTGGAAGCATTTCGTGGGTCGAGTTCATCACATGGTGGAAGTTGCCTTTCTAACCACAAGTTGAAGTGTCCTTGAGCTAACGGGTTTGTATCGGATAATGTAGCCACTTCAACCGGTTTCGTCTCATCTATTTCTCTCCCACAGTGCGAGACCGTTGCCGTCGGTTGCTTCGATCCGGAATGCCCATTGTCGCAGGTCATGTAACGTCTCCAGGCTTAGTACACCAGTATAAACCCTGTCTTTCGTATGGGACACCGCAGCCCTATAAAAAAGGTCAACGGCATCGCCGCTTTCCACTTTCGTGCTCATCGTCGCATGCGCAGAGCTTGGTTTATCGGCGCAGACCTACGTGGGTTTGCTCGGTTTGCAAATCACGAGTGCTCTAGGTCAGTTAGTTGGTAGAGTCGCGGTGACACGCACAGAGCCTTGGCTGGAGCGTCCGAGATTAGACACTTGCTCGTTCGCATTCTCACCCCCTCGCCTCCGCCACGCTCGAGTGCACTGCTCACTGGTCTTGGCACATCGTCTCGAGCGCTTACCAACCGAGACGCACGACGTAGTAACAAGCACCATGGCGTCGAAGCGCGAGCGCGCAGCACCTGTGATTCACGATGACGGCTTTCAGATCAACGGTTGTATGTTCCATGTTGATCCCAAGTACAAACCCATTGATGCCATTGGTCAAGGCTCGTATGGCGTTGTGTGCTCGGTGCGCAATACCGAGTCGAGCGAGAAACTCGCGATCAAAAAGATCACACCGATGGCCGGAGACGAATGGGACGCTACCCACACACTACGTGAGATCCGACTGATGCGGTGTCTTGGTGCTCACGAGAATGTACGTTTCCTTGTCTTTGGTATTCCTTGATGGTTGCCAACTGAGGTTGTGGTTGTAGATCATCTCGCTCAAGGATTTGAGTATGCGCGAGGACAAGGACGAGTTGTACATGATGATGGAACTTGCAGATACCGACTTGCATCGCCTCATCCAGAGTTCGTGTCCGTTGACCGAAGGTCACATTCGTGTGATCATGTTCCAAATCCTTTCCGGCGTCAAGGCGATGCACGATAATGGCGTCTTGCACCGTGACCTCAAGCCTGGCAACTTGTTGCTCAATAAAGACTGCGAGCTCAAGATCACCGACTTTGGACTGGCTCGGATGATCCCACGTGACCTCACAACCGAAGACAATAGTGCCTCGCTTGACGCAAGCACCGCTTCATCGGTCGTGTCGCCGATGACGGAGTACGTCGTCACGCGCTGGTATCGCCCACCTGAGCTCATGCTCGCACCGAATGGCTGCTACGACGGTGCCGTGGATATGTGGTCCGTCGGCTGCATCCTCGGCGAGCTTGTGTCTCGAAAACCGTTGTTCCCTGGTACTGACTTTATGGATCAACTCACACGCGTCTTCAAGGTCGTCGCCATTCCGGACAAGGACCACCGTGGGTACACGATTGAGAAAGACGCACTTAAATTCTTGCAGTCGCTACCACCGACGCCGGAGAATGCCGTTGAAAAACATTTCAAGAACGCACCGCCGCTCGCACTCGACCTCCTGAAGAAACTGCTTTGCTTCAACCCACGCGAGCGACTTTCCGCTGACGAGGCACTCGCACATCCGTTCTTTGACGGTGTCAAAGAAGAGTGGGGTGATATTGCCGAGCTCAAGCTCGGACATTCACTCGAGTTTGCTTTTGAGCAGCAATCTTTGCCCCTCGCGACACTACGTCAGTACATTTGTGATGAAGTCCGTGCATTCCGTGAGCGTGACGATGCCGAGCGGAAGAAGCGTCAACACGCACAGGGCGAAAACCCCGCGACCGACGTGCCGACGACCAAGGATGCATCCAACCAACCGATCGCCACTGACGCAACCAAGCAGCAATCGCTTCACATGGCCAATGATATGCCTGCGGGTCGTGGCTTCACGCTCAAGGGATGCGATTTCAATGTACCGACGCAGTACAAACCACTGCAGGTGCTTGGTGAAGGATCGTACGGCATTGTGTGGTGAGTGGAGGATGAAATGAGACTTGGCATACTCTTGAGACTGACGATACTATGTGGATCTAGTGCGGCGACGGACACGACGACCAAGGTGAATGTCGCGATCAAGAAGATCACACCCATGGCTGGTGATGAATGGGATGCGAAGCACACACTCCGTGAGATCCGTCTAATGCGGTATTTTGGTCACCACCCAAATGTACGTTGCTCGTTTGAAGGTCTGGATAGAAGCGTCACAAGAGACTTACAACTGCTTGCCTTGTCATGACAGATTGCATCGCTGCAGAACTTGAGTACGTGTACCGAGAAAGACGAGCTGTACTTGATGATGGATCTTGTCGACACCGATCTGCACCGGCTCATCCAGAGTAAGACCAAGCTGGAAGAGGCCCATATCGCGTAAGTTGGTTGTTGTGTTTGTCGAATCGATGCGATAGTGTGCGCTAACTGAAGTGTTTCTCTGTTCAGTGCGATCATGTACCAGCTTTTGTGCGGAGCCAAGGTGCTTCACGAAAATGGTGTTTTGCATCGCGATCTTAAGCCCGGAAACATCCTTGTGAGCAAAAATTGCGATGTCAAAATCACCGATTTTGGTCTTTCACGGTACATTCCTCAAGGTGGCCGCAACGGTGGACCGTCGGCCAAGCACGCAAGCCATGAGAAGGGGAAGGATCTCATGACCGAGTATGTCGTCACGCGGTGGTATCGTGCACCCGAGATCATGCTGGCACCCAACGGCACATACGGCGAAGCGATCGACATGTGGTCCATTGGTTGCATTTTCGGCGAGCTACTCAACCGCAAACCTATGTTCCCTGGTTCGGACTTCATCGATCAACTCACTCGGGTTTTCAGTGTGTTACCCGTGCCGGCCGCTGACAAACGCGGGTACCATGTTGAAGGTGACGCTCAGAAGTTCCTTGATAGCTTGGCCGCGTGCTCGCCGGATGCGATCGCTAAACTCTTCCGCAAGGCCTCGGCCGAGGCTGTGAGTTTGTTGCGCCGCCTTTTGTGCGTGAACCCAGAACGCCGTATCAACGCCAAGCAGGCACTGGCACACCCATACTTCAAGGCTATCCGTGCACAGCTTGGTGAGCCACCCGAGTTCCAAGTTGCTAAAGCCTTCGACTTCGAGTTTGATTACGACGAGTTTTCGTTGCCAACGTTGCGACAGATGATCCAAGACGAGGTCAAGCTTCTCCAGCAAGATCGTGCTGAAGAGGCTGCAAAGAAGACTACTGGTTCGGCAGCGTTGACTGCAACTGCCGAGAAGAAACCGGTTGTGGTGTCGGGATCCCATGGAAACGAGACAGCCAAGGCCGTGGAAAACAAGAATGCGGTCACTGCGTCGCCTATTGCCCCACCAGTGGCTGCGATCGCTGCCGCCAAGCCGACACACCACTCCCACAAGCAGCAAGACGAGAGTGACAGTGAGAATGAAGTATCTGCTCCGAAGCGTCAAACTTCTCAAGTACCGGCGGTCGTGACTGGGCCGACAGAGTTCTTGGCCGACAAGGCGAAAAACGAAAAATGTGAGCAGAAACCCGAGTCGGACGATGAGTCAGTTGTGTCGGAAGCATCAAGCGGTCGACTACAACAACAAAACCGACTGGTTTCCACCGTTTCAGTGCCTGCTGCACAAGAGAAGAAAGCACCAGCAGACCCGCAGGATGACAATGACGATGATGAACAAACTCCTGATGAGATTATCCAAGTTGAGCGCACACGACGACCGGTGAGTGGCAAGTTGGAACGACCACGGAGTGCGACTGGTACAGCCGCAAGTGCTGCGGCCGCTCGACGTGCTGCGAACGCAGCGACGACACAACGCGATAGTCGAGATGAAGACACGCACAGTCGTTCTCATGTCTCGAACCATCGCACCACCACGTCTACAAACAGTAATAATGACACCAACGAGCGTTGGGGACATGCCCGCCCAACGACAGTGCGTTCGACGTCCACAGTGACAAGCAGCGGCGCCACCGCGATCTTGAGGAAGGCAACACCAACCAATGTCTCGTCGTCCACCGCCTCCTCTCGTCTGACGTCCTCTAGGTTGACAGTTGTGTCCAGTGCTGCCTCCAATCAAACCTCGACCTCGTCCTTGCATTCAGTGAAAGACAACGATGACAAGTCCGATGCGTACCGCCACCCAGAACGAGCTACATCAGCCACAGCTTCGTCCTCGCGCTTGACATCAAGTCGCACGACTGGTCTCACGTCGTCAGTTTCGACGAAAGATATTCTTCCCGAAGGCTGGGTCAAGAAGATCCACTCTAAGTCGGGTCGCGAATACTACTACGACACACAAAACAAAGTGTCGTCATGGAAACATCCGTCCAAGATGGACAACATATTTGGGAACAACACCCACCAAACCGAGAGCGGTAGCCACACACACACGACGTCAACTAGTCGCTCGAGTACGATCAGTTCCTCTCGTCGAACAACTTCTGCATCTTCATCTGCACGAGATCCGACGATCTCCAGTTCGTCGTCTTCGCTTGTTGCGTTGTCGGGCGGTCCATCCAGTGGTTCCGGCAAAGAAACAGCATTGCCGAAAGATTGGGAGCGACGCACGGACCCAAAGACTGGTCGGTGTTTCTATGTGAACCTTGTGACGAAGAAGGCCTTTGCACGTTTGCCTTCGTCCGTGAGTGCGTCGATTCTGACCTCCGGACGTGAGACAACAACGGCCAAGAAGCTCACGTCTACCACAACTTCCGAGCTTACCAAGAAGAAGACAGTACCCCACAGTCCAGCGTTCTCACAGATGTCTTGGCAAAAGAAGACGTCGACGGCAACCACAGCCCGAGGGAACGCGGCAACTGATGAGTGAACGGCACTTGTTCGAGACGTTTCGATAGAGATACCCTGCTTTTCGTTGCGCGCCCTTTGCTTCGTAGGTCTTTCTAGCTTCACACTGCAATACACAACACCTTCATCCAACACTTCATGTGTGCACGACAGGTTTCATGATACCTACAACCTATAGATCCGACGGCTTGTGTTATCCTATGCAGATGAAAGCCACCGTCCATGGTGGATAGCCCGCTTAGCCTATCTTACTTCATTACGCAGTTGCGGCTTCTACATTGATGATGAAGTGCGAAAGGATCTTGATGGCATTGGCCATGTCGCTCAGCTGACAGTACTCGTTATCACCGTGGTAAACTGAACTCTTACCGAAGCCCACAAGCGTAAGATCGAGTCCTCCACGCTGAAGATCACGCACAAGCGGCAAGCTGCCACTGATTGAAAACGGCTTGGCTTCTCCGATAACAGTTTCAATCGCCTTCGCAAGCGACTTGTAGCCAACCGAGTCAAGCGAGCACGCAATACCTTCGAAGTAATCGGGGTCAAACTTGAACTCAATCTTTCCTGGCCAGTTCTCGAGCGGAAGACTGTACTTGGAGCTCGGACCACGCAAGCCCTCAAGCGACGTAACGTTTTCGTTGAGTGAGTTGGCAAAGGCCGTCACCTTGGTGATCAACTAATACAGCGACAATGCAATGATTGATCAACACTACAAGCAGCCGAGTCACAAGTGGGGTGATAACGTACTTCCTTCATATCGTGGAATGGCGAAAGACGGACATCACCCGAGATCTTGGCCCACGGTGGACTGTTGTGACAAAAGAATACGCCATCAAAATCAATCACCCCCACACAAGTTATATAAATCACACGTACATCTGGTTCAAGCCATTCACCGACGACTCAATACGTGTTGGCTTCATGGTTGATGGACACGAAAAGTTGTATTCCTTTTCTTGGGGTACGGGACCAAATTCTTTGTAAAAGTACTCTTGGATCTTGGTCACCGCATCCATTCCGAGTTCAATACCATTGATCCCAAGGTTGGGCAAACCACTATGAAAGAGTTTACCCGTTGCTTTCAGGCTCCACGTAATCACACCAGCCGTACCAATACAAGGTTGTGAATCCGAGCAGTCGACCCAGATCACCGGTCCATTCTTGATAAAGTCAATCTTTCCCGATTCCATGAGCTTTTCCACACCAACGTTGGGAATTTCGTTGTTCTCTTCCGACGCAATGAGCACGCAGACAACTTGCGTTGCAACGGGTACCTGACGCTTGGCGAGTTCAATGAAGAGCTGGGTCATCAAGGCAACATGACCAAGACAATCGGTCGTCCCACGTCCATAGAGCTTGTCCCCTTCAACCGACAGCGTGAATGGATCACGATCCCAACTCTCGGGATTGGCTGGCACGACATCCATGTGGGAACCCACAAACGCCAACGTCTTGGTTGCCGCTGCGGCATTCGGATGGATGTATTTGATAATGACATTGCCACGTCCAGGGGTAAATTCCACTCGCTCAACGTCCAACAATCCACCATTCTTGACAAGATATGGTTCCAACGCTTCAATCACAAAGTCTGAGACCAGGTTTTCTTGTGGCACGAGACCCAGACTAGGGGCATTTTGTACTTTTTCCTTTTATTCCACGAAAAAATGAGGTTTCTGATCCCATTTCAACGCCGAAACAGCATGGTTAGAAAGATACGTACCGCGACACTGATGAGCTTGCGCAAAAGCTCTACGTATACGCTCTCGTTGAGCGTAATGTCGGTCAAAAGAGACGCCATGATCGTTTAAAAAGAAGCACGTGAGGTTGCCGTCGACGAAATCGAAATGACACACAGTGCCTGAAGATCGAAGAAGACCAGCCACCATCAAACGCATAAATTGATACATAACTAATTGTAAAGATATATCATTTTGTAGAGACGTGAGAAGGTTTAGATAACCACTAATAGTATCGATTTGAGAAGGGTTTTCAAACACAAAGGGAGAAACGAGCCAAGCTGAGATTGTACCAATGGTTGGGTACAGCAGGCTCTATACTGATTTAAGGTGGTGTTGGGAGCTCTTTGTAGCCATGGTGGAAGTGTCTTTGTACCCATGCTGCATGGCGTTGCTATTGACGAGGCCGGTACTATGTAGCATTCAGCACGTACACGGGATCATCAATACTGTACTACTCTTTATTAGCTTCTAGAATCGAGTTAGAAGGAACTATAGTAACTTCGATGAAGTACACATTTCCTACGATGATAACGGATCCCAGCCACCGAGTTTCAACTTTCGCGTTGCGTCCACGACGCTGTTCACGTTGTCTGGAACAGCAGAGAGCTCGTATTAACCCTCGGCCGCTACTACCGACAAGAGGATGCTCACCCAATCACTGCTGGTTGGCTGGTTCTGTGCTGTTATCCAAGTGCTTATTGTTATCGTCTACGGTATTCATAGCGGTGTGTGGGGAGCAACGCTAACGACACTAGTGCACAGAGGTAGGCTCCCTCCCCATCTTCACGCTTCTGCTATGATCTGATCCAGTGTCGATTGGGTCGTTTTGCCCATTCTCGTATTGTCCGGTGGCCCAGTGAGTCGCATTCGTCAACACTCATGACAGGACACATCATGCAACAGTGGCACGCAGCCAATATCGGCTTGTCCTATTTCATCTCGGTCACTGGCAGCTTCTGTAGTACGCATGCTTTCAACGCTTACTCTTGATGTTTCTTTCACCATCCATATTCTTTCAGCAATTCAGCTCATGGAACAATGGCGCCAATACGAGACGACTGGGATCAAAATCGCCCTGATGCTACTTTCAGCGGTGACCCTTGGCGGTTGCGGTATTTGGTGTACGCATTTCACAGGCATGAACGCACTCGATCTCGTGCTTGATGATGGGACGGCGCTCGAAATCCGCTTTGAAGTCGGCGTCACGATTCTGTCGTTTGTGTTCCCTGTCCTTGGGGTTTACGTTGGACTCAAGATCGCCTCGGCAGATCCCTTCTTCCTCGAAATTGAGGCTACGCGACGCAAGACAATCTTGGTACGGTGTAGTGAAATACTGCTGATGGTCTGTATGTACTCACACTGATTTCTCCAGACTAGGCAATTGGCCACTACAGCGATGAAAGACGTCGTCAACAAGAAAATCATTGCCCGAAACATCAAGCATAAAGCGCTCTTCGGTCGACTATGGCGCATCCTCGGGGGCGGCGTGTTTGCCGCCTTGGGTGTCTTGGGGATGCACTATCTCGGCATGTCGGCACAGCGCACGAACGCATCCATGCAACTGGACGAGCGAATTGTCGTTCTTTCGTGTGTGATTGCATTTGCAACAGCGACGGCAGCATTTTGGATCCTCTTTCGTGTGGTACGTTTTGGCTTCAGTTGGCTCTTGTTGAAAGGACGGAATCAATACTCTTGGAATGTGGGCAGCTCACGTTTTGGGATCACGAAGGTCTTCGTGTTGCCAGTGCATTGGTCATGGGGCTTGCCGTGTGTGGTACGCACTATAGTGGTATGGGTGCAGCCACGTACACCCACACGGTCGAAAACTATATGAAAGACTCACGATTCACGATTGATGCCGGCAAACATCACTCGTTGCCTCGCACGCTGCTATCCTTCTATGCTACTGGCTGACAAGTCTTGGGGTCGTACGGTCTGTCAAGGTTACCCAAGCCAAAATCCAAAGCCGTTTCTCCGAACACCGCGGATCGCAAGTGGGTCTCACAGGCAAGAGCGATGTGACGAGGATGACGCGTGGTCCATCAGGCGTTGTACCTGGTACGAAGGCGGCAACGCGAAGTAAAGTGTATGCCGTTAGTGGATCACCAAAACCTGTGGAGGAGAAAGCCTAATACAGTAGATCACGTATTAATGCCTCTTGGTCTTTCGATCACAGTCTGTTTTGTTTCATGTCACGAGTGACAAACCTTCAATGGAGTCAGAAAAGCGATCCAATTGGAGAGATGGCTACAGAAATCTATTGAAATATCCTAATCCAGTACCTCACGTCGAGAACACGGCATTGTTGTTGGGAGACTCCCAACGGGAGCAAACGAGGATTACTTCAAGGGATGGGTGTCTATTTAGTATATCAATAACCTTCCCAAAACGATAATTAGACTTTTACATTAAAGCATTTCTGGTGACCATTTAAATAAATATTTGCTGAATACAGATACTATACGGATAGTTGGAACACTATCAAATTTGACAAATGATATGATGGCACACTTGTCGTCTGTGTCCACTGCAGGTCAGTTCCCTATTGTCGACGAAACCCACAAGCAATTCCATTCTTTTTTCAAGGTCTCGATGGCGTCTACGTTTGGTGATATTTCGCTGAATGAAAGCGCATTCGTGGAGCTTTTGCGAATGCTTATTAGTGTCTCAGTACGTCTCTTTTCATCCCCACATTTCCAGCTTTTCCATTCACTCATTTTTGGTTTTTTGTAGGAAAAAGTACAAAATGCCCCTAGTCTGGGTCTCGTGCCACAAGAAAATCTGGTCTCAGACTTTGTGATTGAAGCGTTGGAACCATATCTAGTCAAGAATGGTGGCTTGTTGGACGTTGAACGCGTGGAATTTGTGCCTGGTCGTGGCAATCTCATCATCAAGTATGTGCATCCGAATGCAGCGGCTTCGTCCAAGACGTTGGCATTTGTGGGTTCCCACATGGATGTCGTGCCAGCCAATCCTGAAAGTTGGGAACGTGATCCATTCACGTTGGCAGTTGAAGGTGACAAGCTCTATGGTCGTGGGACGACCGATTGTCTTGGTCACGTTGCACTGGTGACGCAATTGTTCATTGAATTGGCGCAGCGCAAAGTGCCCACGTCCACACAAATTGTCGGTGTCATCATTGCGTCCGAGGAAAACAGTGAAATTCCTGGTGTGGGTGCGGAGAAATTGCAAGAATCGGGGAAAATTGATTTTATCAAGAACGGTCCAGTGATTTGGATCGATTGTGCGGATTCACAACCATGCATTGGTACGGCCGGTGCCATCACGTGGAGTCTTAAAGCCACCGGCAAACTCTTTCATAGTGGGTTGCCCAACCTTGGGATCAATGGGATTGAATTGGGTATGGATGCCATTACAAAAATTCAAGAATATTTCTACAAGGAATTTGGTCCGGTACCAGAGGAGAAAGACTACAAGTTTTCATGCCCTTCGACCATGAAGCCAACGCGTATTGAATCGTCGGTGAACGGCTTGAATCAGATGTACGTACTCATATGTGTTCATTCATGACGGTGGCGTAGCTAATGGGGTACTGTTGCAGTCCACCATGGGTCAAGATTTCGGGTGATGTCCGTCTGTCGCCGTTCTACGATGTGAAGGATGTACGATACACATGATTGCGATATTTGATCTTTGTATTGGTTAGAACTCACGTACATTACGTATGTCCTTGTGTGTGTAGTTGATCGCCAAGGTGTCGGCCTTTGCCAACTCGCTCAACGAAAACGTTACGTCCCTCGAAGGCTTGCGTGGTCCCAGCTCCAAGTACAGTCTGCCACTCGAGAATTGGCCAGGCAAGATTGAATTCAAGTTTGACAATGAGTACATGGAAGGAATTGCGTGTTCGCTGGACTCCATTGGTTACAAAGCACTTGTTAAAGCAGTTGAAACCGTCAAGGGCGAAGCCAAGCCATACTCGATCAGCGGTAGCCTGCCAATTGTGAAGGATCTTCAGCGTGGGGGTTTCGACCTCACGCTTGTAGGGTTCGGCAAGAGCGCAGTGTACCATGGTGACAATGAGTACTGTCTGCTGAGTGACATGGTTGATGCGATGAAGATTCTGACCCACTTTATCATCAACGTGGAGACCGCGAGTGCGTAAGACAATAGAAATGTTTTGGTTATCTGAATTCATAATCAAGAGCAGGGAACAAGTATGTTTGAGCGATATCTTGTCATATGAGTGATTAAAGACAAACACGCTCGATTTAGTCCTACTCCACCGGTGTTTCTCCTACTATTGGCAAGTCAAATGTGTTTGGACGGAAAGTCGTAATGTAGATCTTGGCTCGAGCGGATAGTACTTTCTGGAGTGAGGTTGGTAAGCGTTGTGGCCATGGCGACTACGTTTTCGAAGAACTTGACTCAACTGATGGCGGTTGCACCCGTGGCTCAGTCGCAAATGAACACCAAAAATGCTCAATCACTGCTGGCCTCTATCAGTAGAGAGGTTAAATCAGTCAGGTCACGATGAGCCTACGTGATTGATTTTGTATCAGTAGTTGGTGTTTGTGAAGATCAGTCAGCATGAAATGAAACGTAACACAAGTTTAGCTACTATTGAGATCTTACTCTA
>JAADWU010000332.1:0-13870 GCA_023336255.1 Pythium graminicola
CGGCAATTTGGCGTCGGTGATCTTGCCATAATGCGTGATATTAAAACAGCGTTCACATCGAAGTTTCTTGAGCTCCCGAATATGGGTAATCTTCTTCAACAATGCTTTGGGCAAATACCCTACTTTGGTGGGCTCCTCTGTCTGCAAATCGATACCACAACCACTACATGACCAGCTCTCCATGAGTTCAATATGGCTTTCGACTTGGTCGAGTGGAATTGGAATTGCTTCTGGCTTGTCATGATTGTGGTGGGTGTGGCACGTAACCAGTGAGGAATGGAAACTTCGGCATGGTGTGGCCCACAGACCACTTCCGGAACCCAGTGTTGCGGCGTTCGAATTGCCAAACACAGCGCTTTGCAGTGGCCCAGCAAAAGTGCGGAAAATCGTGGTCCTTGGATGTGCCACGAGCACGCGACTCGCACGTCGCAACATACTCATGATTGGCGCCAAGTGATACACCCCTGACAACCAGCCATGCAATGCGCTATCAAACCGGTATGATACCGGTTTCCTACCGATACCTTGAAGTTGGGAGCATCCCAACTTTCCATTTTCCAACAAACCCAAGAGCTCTATGACGCGCACAATTGGTTACGTATATGACGAGCGATACCTCTGGCATCGGCCTTGGAGTCTCTTGTACACGCCGTTGACCGAACCGTTCAAGCATTGGGAAAGTCCCGAGACGAAGCGGCGTTTTCACGCACTATTGGCGGTTTCGGGGCTACTCGAGAAGCTTCATACGATCCGTCCTATTGCCGCGACCGAAGCTCAGCTCTGTTACGTGCATGTCCAAAGCTATGTCCGCGATATTCAAGAGAAATCACAACGTGATGAAGGTGGTAATGCTGGTGAAGAAGCACCATTCTCCAAGTATGGCTACGACATTGCCTGTCTCTCGGCTGGTGGTGTGATCGCTGCGTGCGACGCTGTGATGAAAGGTGATGTTCATGCTGCGTATGCGCTCACGCGACCACCAGGTCATCATGCTACACGAGATTATGGCATGGGGTTTTGCCTCTTTAACAACGTTGCGATCGCTGCCCGTCATTTGCAACGTGAATATCCGGATCGCATCACTCGCATTGCTATTGTAGATTACGATGTGCATCATGGCAACGGTACACAAGACATTTTCTATGACGATGATAGTGTCTTGCTCATCTCACTTCACCAAGCCAACAATTACCCAGCCGATAGTGGACGATGGGAAGAGATGGGTACGCTCAAAGGTGAAGGCTACACGATGAACGTTCCCCTTCCACCAGGGTCAGGTCGCGGTGCATACGAGTATGCGTTCCAGCGGATTGTAATACCTGCGTTGCGCCGCTTCAAGCCTGATTTCATTCTCGTGTCGTCAGGATTCGATGCTTCGTACGCCGATCCACTGGCTGCCATGATCCTCAGCAGTATGACCTTTCGTTCCTTGTCGACACAACTTGTCGATGCTGCAGCAACTCTGTGTCAAGGTCGTATCGTGTTTGCCCACGAAGGAGGGTACTCTGAGACGTACGTGCCATTTTGCGGAGCGGCAGTGATTGAAGCTTTGCTTGGTGTGACAGATCCGAGTCAGCAAATTGATGATCCTATGCTGGCTGAGGCCGAACGGTGGGAGTATCAGGATCTTCAAGATCACCAGCAACGGGTCGTGGACCAAGTCGCAGTTCTGCACAACCTCGATTATGAACTATCAGCGGTATCAACGTAGCTCTTCAATAGCGAGCAGTTGGCGTCATAGTCGCCAAAGATCTCGACTATCTCTTGGTTGTATCGCTCTGCATACTGCTGCCACTGGTCGATGGCCTCGAGACACATCACGGGCTCATGCCGTTGTAATGTATCAATCAGTAATGGAAGGTAGGCGTTTTTGTGGATGCGTTGATCTTGCTGGGACTGTTGTGTCCGTTGGAAACTCGACCAGACTTCCTGAAGTTCACGAAGAGGGTGAACCAGATAGCTCTCAGCCCATTGCATTTTCTTGTCGCCGACAGAACGAACACGCTGCATGAGTGTCCGCAGTAACTGCTCTTGCATCTTCCACGCATCTCTCCAAAACTGCGCTTCTTTTCGAAGTTGATTTCGTTCTCTTTGAGTTGCCGACTCGCTAGCTTGTAGCTGCTTGAGCATTGTCTTGAGTTGTTTCTCCCTGTCCTTTGCATTGATGCCGCTTGAAGGAGTACTCGCTGCTGTGTAGGTGGTCAGGACGTCGAGCGCAGTAATAAGCGAGCTGTCATCAACACTGCGGGCTTGAATGGATCCTTTCACGGATGGAACGACAACACCAAACGCTCCAACTTCCATCACTGCGTTCCGTAAAGACGTGAGCAATTGTTCAATGTCCGACCGCGGCTTTGAATCACTACGATCGTTTGTTGCTTGACCCATGGCTGGAATGAGCAACTTGACGATCTGATCGTACATTGATTCCACCGCTCGCACGACTTGAACCAACGCTGTTTCCATTGCTTTCACACGCTCGACTCGCAAATGGGCAATCCCAGGCACATACACTGCACTGAAAGGCACCGACGATCCAGAGGAATGCTTCAAAAAGTCTGCGGCTGGTCCTCCGACGCGTAGCTTGGCTTCAAGTGCTAAGCTCATGGCTTTCTTTGCGTTGTCAATCTGACCTTCAACTCGATACAGTTCTTCGAGTAGATGATCCGGTACAGCCATCATCCATTCGGCGGGCTTCCCACCCTTGGTTTTAGAATGGTCCTCGGCTCCTGCCGCTCTGGCTTCCTCACACCCTGTCTTGATGATTTCTTGCCAGTGTGAGAGTGCTGTAACGAGCATTGACTCGGCCGTGTCTCGCTCTTGAATAGCGTCTTGGAGCAGGCCAATCTGCCGCTGAAGTTGCATATTCTGTGCCTGAAGGAGCCTCATCTTCGCCTCATGAAAAGCTTCTGCGTCGCCTCTTGTCGCCGATTGATTATTGTCCGATTGCAACGTCGCTACCACCGCTTCGAGGTGGGCTATTTCCTTGCGTAGTGACGCATTTTCATTTGATAGTGATGAATTTTCTTGCTGTAGACTGCGCACTTGGTCCTTCTTTAGTTTTGATACGAATGCCGAGGTGGACGAGGATAATGCAGGCTTGAGAGGGGTACGCTGGATCGAAATCTCGGCCGCTCCATTAGGGACATTGATTGGGTCGGTCTCAAGTCGCTCATCATCCATTCTACGGTCCTTCATGTCGTCAACAGTCGTGTCAGAATTCCACTCGGACGCTACTGATGCGCTGAGTCGTCGATGGGGACCTGCTCGTGACTTCGTCATGCTTGACTGTCCACTTGGGATCCGAGGCAATACTGTCGCTGCACTGGACTGTCGATCCGATACTTCCGACGCTGCCTCACTCGATGCATCAACAACGTCCCATTCCCCACTATCGGCACTCAGTCCACCGTCTTCGGGTGTTGCGAATCGTTTCGCGAGCATAATTGGTCGGCGCACAGACTGAATACTTCCACGATTGTTGTTGTTGCTACGCTTGGCCGACTTGATCTTGGTAAGCAAAATACGAAATGCCTGAGCACAACATTCACGATCAAACACAAGTTTTTGCCACGTAATCATTGCCGGTGCCCCGAGTCGCTACAAAGGATGACAGATATATCAGTTTACCCTACATGAGCTTTTCCATGGGTTCTTACCGAGAGTTCTGTTGCAGCCGTTTGCATAAACTCTGCCCGAAATCGTTCTTCATTCTTGCGCACGACATCACGGTCTCTAGTGCATTACAGCTCGTTAGACGTGTCCGTGCAAGAATGTGGGGATGATGAACTCACGTATTCTCCGTTTTTTCAGTCTTCCGTTCGATGCGACGATCACGACTCTTGAGGCGCAGCTCGTCAGCGACAGTCACTGACGTCGTATGCTACGATTAAGAGCATTATATGCCAGCCTTATTGATGTTGCTATCAAGAGAGAGCTCGTACCTCTTGAAACAACGCAATCAGAATTTGTTCCCGGCTCTTCCACGACAAATCCTGAAGCTGCAGAGAGGTCTATTCACCCCAAACCACCATGATTCAATGCGTTAGGATCTCCTCTATTTGTTCATGGTTCTTAAATCATCCATGATCAGTCCTACCACGTGCTTTAGGCCCGCCACCGCGAGCAGTTCTTGATGCAAACGATCGGTCATGCTCAAATTTTTGACCAATGCAAAATCTGGCGGGAAGGGTCATGTACCCCTAACGGTTCAATCACAGATACAAACTAATGATAACAAACCAAGAGTTCAATGCAGAATGGCTACACATTTCTGATGGATCGTTCGAATGGATAAGCGTTCATGCCGCTCTCTGGTCGCACGATTCGACTACGAATTCGCTAGAGTGTGATGATGGTTCAGGAAACCCTATCTACTTGGACTCCACAAAAGCCTTGGCGAGCGCAACCGCTTCGTCCACCTTCTCCGTGGTCTTGGCCTGACCCGCCGCGTCCGTTGGCTTGCCACCACCCTTGCCATTCATCACAGCCAACGTGTGGTTCACCCACTCACGCGCATCCAATTGTCGCGATGAAATGTGCTGCTCACTCACACGGGCATAAGCCGCTGTCTTGTTCGCATCCGAATCCGTGCTGACAATCAAAAACGATCCAGTTGGAAGAGTTGTGGTCATGGCCTCAAGCATGTCACGGCCAAGCTTGGCGTCCGTACCAACGTCAAACTTGACAACAATAAACTCCTGACCAGCGGCCTGGGCCTTCGTGGCTTCAGCGGTCGCATCGCGTACACCGTTGGCAGCACGCTGGGCCGCGAGTTCCTTGCGAATCTTCTTCACACGGTCGACGAGACCATCGTGCTGCTTGCGGAGCTTGTCCTTGGTCGGCAGTGAGATCAACGACACATCGAGCACCGGTCGGAACGCAGTCACGCCATCAATGAACGCGTTGCCTTCCAACTTGGCGACTTCATCAAGGCTCTGTTGAAGCTTGGCCGCTCGAGCTTCGGCTTCATCGGCAGCCTCACCCGTGTAGGCCGACACACGACGAATACCCTTGGCGATCGCGCCTTCCTCAAACAACACAAACTTCTTGGCCTCGCGCGTGTTCTTCAAGTGAGTACCACCGCAGAATTCGACCGAGTAGTTGCTCCACGCACTGTTCTCCGGATCCTCGAGCATCTAGTCATTGTAACAAACAAAGCATTAGAACCATACACAAAGCAATACGAACAATAGAAACCATCAACGCACCGGCTGGATCTGCTGACCAATGGACACAACACGGACCATGTCTGGGTACGTCTCACCAAAAACAGCACGCAAGCCCTGAATGCGCTTGGCGTGCGCCTGTGGCGAGTCCTGAGTGTACACTTCGAGTTCCTGCTTGATGATCGAGTCACAGATTGACTCAACTTCAGAGAGCTGTTCCGGCTTGAGGGCTTTGTTCGTCGTGAAATCAAAACGAAGACGTTGCTCATCGACAAGCGAGCCACGCTGGTCAACGTTCGTGCCGAGAACCTTGCGGAGGGCAAAGTTGAGCACGTGCGTCATTGTGTGGTTCGGGGCAATCTTGCGGCGACGGGCATAGTCCACCTTAGCCTCGACCACATCGCCAACCTTAATCGAACCCGACTCGATCAGACCCATGTGCATCACGTAGCCGGCATACGATTCGACCGAGTCCACTTCCTGCGTGAAACCCGAGGCACTGAGCACACCAGTATCATAGATCTGACCACCCGACTGAGCGTAGTACGTCGTCTGGTCAAGGATGAGACCCACACGTTCGTACTCGCCAGCCTTGACTTCATCGACAAAGGCCGACGTCGTCTCAGTGGTCGTGAAAATCGCGAGCACCTTGGCCTTGACCGTCGTATCCCACTCGTACTTGAGCATATCATCGGTCGGCTTGATGCCCTTGCCAGCAAGCGCACTGGTTTCAGCGGCTTCCAACACAAGCGGACGCACACCCGAGTTGCCGCCCTTCTTGCGATCCATTTTCGAGCGCTCACTCTGGAGCTTCATTTGTTCTTCGTAGCCCTTGATGTCAACGGTGAGACCTTCTTCCTCCGCCATGATCTGGGTCAAATCGATCGGAAAACCCATCGAGTCGTAGAGGAAGAACGCATCTTCACCAGGGACAACCGTGCCCTTGGCCTCCTTGATAGTCTGGGCAATCTTCTTGAAACGCTCGATACCCTTGTTGAGCGTACGACCAAACGATTGTTCTTCGTCAAGAATGATCTCCGTCACTTCGGCCTGCTTGGCCTTCAGCTCTGGGAACGCTTCCGACAGCATGTCCACGACAACCGGCACAAGTTTGGAGAGGAAACCAATCGGCGCGTTGAGGAACTGCTGACCATAGCGGACGGCACGACGCAGGATACGGCGGAGTACGTAGCCACGACCATCATTGCTCGGCACAGCACCATCCGTGATCGCAAACGTGAGTGTACGAATGTGATCGGCCACGACACGGTACGCCATGTCCTTGAGTTGTGGATCTTCCGCACCAAGCTTACCCGTGTACGATTCGCTCTTCGTAAGGTTCTGGATCGCTGCAAAGAGTGGTGTGAACACATCCGTGTCGTAATTCGAGTCCTTTCCTTGCATAATCGACGCAAGACGCTCAAAACCCATACCCGTATCCACATGCTTGCTTGGGAGGGGCACAAGTTTCCCATCAATTTCACGATTAAACTGGATAAACACATTGTTCCAGATTTCAATCACATCTGGACGATCCGCATTCACAAGCGATGCCGCATCCCGACCACCAATACGATCATAGTGAATTTCCGTGCAAGGACCACATGGACCGGTTTCTCCCATTTCCCAAAAATTGTCCTTGCAACCAAAAGGCAACACACGTTCGGCAGGAAGATACTTGAGCCATAATTCCCGTGTCTCTTCATCCGATGGTAATCCTTGTTTCTCATCCCCACCAAAGTACGTGGCATAGAGACGATTGGCATCAATCCCATAGACTTGAGTCAACAACCGAAACGACATGTCGACGGCATCTTTCTTGAAATAATCCCCAAAACTCCAATTTCCCAACATTTCAAAAAACGTGTGATGATACACATCTTTGCCGACATCATCCAAATCATTATGTTTTCCACCCGCACGAATACATTTTTGGGAATTGGCGGCACGAGTCAATTTGGCCATGGGATGCGATGGATCCACTTGACCTAAAAAGATCGGTTTGTACTGGTTCATACCAGCATTGATAAAAAGCAATGTTGGATCATCGAGTGGAACCACTGGACACGATGGGTACATCGTATGGGGAAGCGTGGCATGCTTTTCGAAAAATTCGAGAAAGGTTTGACGAATACGTTTCGCAGGCCAAGTGGCCACCGAGAATTCCGTCGACATTATTGTTGGATGGAGGAGCAAAGAGGACGAGGAGGAGGAGGAGAACACCCTAATGCAAGAGAGGAAATGGTGAGCACCGAGGGGAGCGGAGAGGAGAGGAGAGGAGCGTACCGAGGGAGCAGTCGTCTCACAAGTGAAGGAAAAGAAGAGCGGATCTCCCCAAGCCAATGTGTGGAGGTTCAACGGAGGATGGGATTCTATGGATTTGATTGGTGGAAACTAGGGATAAGGGACCATTTCGGGATTTTCTGCGACGTGTGAGGCGAAGGGGTACATTATGGTGAGTGATGGCGACCCACCACAAGAATCCTCGATATGAGGAGGAAGAAAGTCTAAGTTCTATTCACGCTAGCGCGTTTGCTTTGCATGGGAAAAATCGCTTGGTACAGTACACACATCGCACATCATAGCTACTCTTCAGACGTCGTTTCCACGCTCGTTCGTCTTGATCGTGTGTTGACCCATGCAGTTCTCTCGTTGTATCTGAACATTGTCAACATGATGCGATGACCTTACATGATCGACAAGACGACGAAACCATGGCTGGGAGACAGAAGTGTGGTGCCTTGTAGACCCGTCGCCTCAAGTGCTTAGGGCATCGGTACTTGTACACTGTCGTTCAGGAAGACATCGTTCTTGATCGCGACGATGGATGTGAGCTGTCGTTTATCGGATTCTTTCCACAAGCTATAATTCTGCTTGGCAATGTTGTGGATCACTGCAAAATCTTTGTCAAAGACAACTTGCGAGACCGTATCGTAGAATGGTAAGACGATAAACTCGAAGAAACCCACTTGGTTCTGCATAGGACACGATATGAGTAATTTGGCCACCAGTATCGTTCGGACATTCCGCTTACCTTTGCGCTGTTTTCCGAGTGTCGATCCATGAACGGTGAAATATCCGAGTTGTTGGCCCGCTCATTGTCGCCTTGGAGGAAGAATTCTTCAATAATGAGTGCAGACCAAATGACGTGTAGCCGTCGCTGTTTGGCGGCATGACCAATATCTGCACACTTGATCACAACCTTCATAATCATCATAGGGTCGGTCACCGCATGTGTGCCACTAGGTTGCCCTGCCGCTGCGGCTGATTGGTCTTGTAGAAGTAGTGCTTTTAGATTGCCCACAAGTTGTAAATGCATCGATAAATCCGTACTCAAGACCATCTCGATAATTGCTTTGCGAATTTCTCGATATGGCTTGTCTTTCATCCGGCCAAAGATGTCACATTGCGGTGACCGCATCACAAAGAACGTTTCTGCCAAGTGCATGCTTTCAAGGATACTGCGGTCGTTGTACTGAATGGCAAGATCGTGTTTGCACTTGATCATATAGTTGTTGGATTTGCCAGGGTGCCGGAAATCATGGATGGCCGCAGCCACAAGGGCGGCGTAGAACTCGAGATTCGTGAGGGTGTCTCGGATCTGACCGTCGTTGAGACGGGTCATGAGATAGTTGACCGAGTTGACGACATCTGCTGCATGACTCGAGTTGTGATACGGATTGGCAAGGTATCCATCGTCGAGCGTGTACAAGAAATTGCGCAACACAATTTTCTCAATGCGGAATTCTTCATGTAGTTCATGGATATCAAACATCGCGGCCGTGACGTACATAAGCGGTCGACCATTGGAAATCTCGGCGATTTTTAGTGTATCAAGGTCCCATCCATCTTGATGTATACGACCCTTGACACGTGAGAGCGTTTCTTCCTCCCAGCTTGGCATGTTGGGGAGTGGTCCAACGGCTGTGATACCACCGTTTTGACTTGCCATACCAATATTGTCCTGATAACTACGTCGTGTGTCGCTGTTCGAATGAGAACTGAGCGACATGGTCGCATTCGTTCGACTTGTGGCCTGATAATCCTTTCGAGCGAGGACGGACAATGCCCAGTTCTTTGTGTCGGCATCAACTTCTTCTTTTGATTTCATTTGAGCACGAATATCCGGCATGAACAAGTTGGTATCAAGTTTTGACAAATTTCGGAGGATGGCAAGGCCACGTTTCATGGAGGCTTCGCTCATTTCGGTCTCGTCCAAAAAGTTCTTGAGCTCTGCCAGCATCGAGTGCAATGGGGACGTCAGGTCCAGTGTAAAATCCGAATCTCGTTGCGCGAGTTCTTTTTTGAGGTTGCGATTCTCCTCGGCGATCAAATTCTTCTCACGTGTGGCTTTCTCAGCCTCCAGCTCAACCGCCCACACATGAAGAAAGTCTTGCCGTATCACACGATCAACATCTCGATTTCGGACGAGCATGGTGAGTGCAAATACAATTGGAAAGCAGAATACCTGAACGCGATTCTGGGTAAATGACCCTGATTTTGTGTCGGGGTAGTAATGCAACGTAAGACCCATGTATGCCAAGCATGTAATGATACTGACGATAGCAAAGTGTAGCGTGTCAATACGCAGCAGTGGCACAAACACAAAGATCATAATCAGCCGAAGCAAGTTGATGTTCATGGTTGCGGCAGGGAGAAGCACGAGTTTGGTATACCCTTCAAGCACTTCACGTCGAGTGCCTTGGATTGATTCAAAGGCCCAATTCGGATATCCTGTCTTGTTCACATAGAAAATCGGTTCGGTTTCTTTGTCCATACCCAATACTCCCATCAAAAAGTCGACATCCTTGGAAACATAGTTATACCACTCGGTCAACATCGAGTACATGCCACCAGAGATGAGCGAAAAGGCCCAACACATCAAGATAATGGTGTAAATTCGTTGAAACTGAATCTCGTACTTGCGTTGGCGACTTAAGTAGATGAGAAAAGGAATCGGAAGAATTGGCGAGATCACCAAAATAAAATAACGCATGGATTCCGATCGAACTTTCGAGTCGGCGGAGAAAACATTGGTTAAATTGGAGCCTGTGAACACAAGATACAGCAAAAAGAAAATGCTGGCAATCCGTGATGACCGTGGTGAATTCTCACGTGCAAACGTGACTTGGTAGAGTTTTTCAAGTCGAGGTTCATTGATGAAATGACTCGTGACGGTGTGGAATTTCACTTCAACTGGTGTTTTCTTGGTCTTGGCGACATACACTGAATCTGTGAGTGGATAGATGCGCGACACACGCTGATTTACACGGTCTTGGTTGAGGGCAGCATTGGCTTGACCGTCTGCACTACCAGTGGAACCAGGTACCTTGGTCGCAACAACGCTCGCTCCCATGGTTGATCCAGCACCAGAGCCAGCCTGGGACGGCGGCGTGGGGGCTGCAAATGTGACAGGCAGCGTGCTTTCGGGGATACCACCGACGTCCTCGGCAGACACAGCCGTGGACGTGGCGGTTGGGGTTGTCGATACTTTCTTTCGACCGCGAAGCTGCGCAGTGGGCGACGTTCGTTGTGTAAACGTTCGACGTTCGCACTCTTGTTGTTCACGAAGGACGTCGGCTGGTTGTTCGGTCTCGGCGTCTTCGTTCTTCTCTTTGACAAACGGTAAGATGACACTCGCAAGAGACGCAGAGTGCGCAGTGGTGTCGACACGCAATGTCGCTGTCAGTGACGGCACTGACAGCGAAAACTTGGATTTCTCCACGAGGACGATAGAGCGTGGGTGTGTGCAAGTCGATAGCGACGGGCACTCACTCCTGGTGACTGACGAGCGATCGGACTTGGTTTCCACGCGCACGTCGGTTGACTAGACGCCGCGTACGCCGTCGAGAGCGATCAGCTGCGAGGAATGGGACGCGTATTCGGGAAACGGAAAGTTTTGGGAGCATATAAATAGACAAGGTTTCTACTTCACAAGTTAGGGCTTGGTCGGATCAGGACCATGGTATCCTATCTTTGTTCGGACCAGTTCAACGCAAAGGCTGCTCATTGGCTTGGAGAGGATAATAATACGGTGTACGGAGAGACGGCGATTGATATGGAGAAACCGTTTCCAGAAACAGAGCATCGATGAATCTATGAATATAGCAACGAAAACGAAATATTCGTTTAGGGGTTAGATATGCCGCAACGAACCAACGAAATGGAAAGACCACAACACCCAGGATGACCATTGAACGACCCTTGGACGGCTCGACGTTGAGAGAGTGTAAGACACGACCGTAAAACCTTTCGTGGACAATGTTGTATCATTTGATGGAACGAGAAAACTCGAGAAAGTCGTGCACAATGTCGCAACGAATCCTCACCCGATCGAGTTGGCGCCTAGTGTCAAGTTCATCACAGAGATCCAGGTCATGAACAGCATCAAAGACATCTTGTAGGTGTTTGTATATGTGAGAAGTCAGTCTGGTATGTACTCTGTATCCTTCACAGCATTCTCGACCCCATTGTCATCCCTCAAAGGTTCTATCATTCCTACCAGTCCCTTTAATTGGCCATTCGCCAATCCTTCTTCAATGGGCCATTAATGCGCTTTTCGACGGTCTCTGTCTTGCCTATATCATTCCAATTCCCACCATGAGCATTGACGAATCCATTCTCTCCCTCTACAAGCCACACGCACCACGAAACGTGAGCCGTCCAAAGACTTTGCCATGCTTGAGATCCGGCGATGGTTGAATACGTGTGATTTCCCAATACGATGGCTCTGGAAAGCGATCCCAAATCCCACGCGTGACCTTATTCCCAAGTCCGTAGTTACGCGTTGGCGTGAGAACTTGAAAGATATTGCCTGCGACCTTGCGCACCGTAGCTCCCGACATATTGCTCCTGTGTCTGAGCTGCTCGACGGTCAATGGACCACAAGTTCACCTCATGACGGCTTTTGATTGGTTAAAAGAGGATATCCACAATTGTAGCCAATTGGAAGCCGTTTCATATCGATAAAGAACCCAATCAGCATTGATTTCCGTATATAGACCCTACTCGGAAGCAAATATACGGAATTGGACGTATGAAGACCCCAATTTTACATCTTGGACGGAATGAGATCAAACTTTTGGAAGAATTTGAACATGGGCGCGAGTTGTTCATCGTGGTATGGAAGAGTCTGTGGATATAGAGAGAATTAATATGGGATTGAGTGTGTGACCATCATCAGAACGTACCTTCATCCGCTTGAGCCAGGCCGCAACATGTGGAAATTGCGTCTCTACATTTTTCAAAAGTCCCATGACTTCAAGCTGAACAACTTCGTTGTAGCATGACATGTCGGCGAGCGATGGATGTGATTGCGTCATGAGGTATTGGTTGCCATGACGCAACCAAAACTCGAGCATACTCAAAATCCCATGGATCGTCTTGTCTTTGCGACGAAGTACGGCTTCGATCGATGGTGTCGAGTTGCCAATATTGGCTTGAAGCTGACTGACAAAGATTTGCGACGAAAGACGTGCATTGTGATGGTGCCAATGCATGTACTCGTTGATCTAGGAATTCAGCGAGAGTTACAGACACGCTTCTGAGGAAGATACAAAGAGGGAGAACCTACGCGTGCACGGATCTTCATGTCCTTGGGGTACCACTTGTCCCAACCATGCTTTTCAGCCAAATACACCATAATCGCGTGGCTACCAAGTACACAATATCAGTGTCTCCAAACAACCTCATACGATCCAATGCTGCACGTACCTCTCCGTGAGGATCCATTCACCATCCTTGAGCACCGGAATTTTCCCCATGGGGTTGATGGTTTTCTTAAATTCTTTCGAACGCGTCTCCCCTTTCATTACATTGACATTCTGGTACGTGAAATCATGATCGTTGAGCTTGCAGAGCCATGCAACTAGAAACACAGGTCCCCAGAGTTCATGAGCTCTTGGTACAAAGCCACCTGCATCAACAGTGACAACGTACTAGCACGCGCTGGTTGACTAATAGGGTTCGCATACAACACTTCCATCTTGTTTACACGTCTGTGGGTTGTTTTCTTAGTGCCTCGGCCGGCGGAATCCCCGATCCCGGCGTTGCAATCGCAAGATGGCGTTTGAGATGGCGTGTTTACGACATCGTTGGGCTTGAAGTTCCAATGTTACGTGTACCACATGAAATTAGGTATTCTTCGTCTTAAGTGGGGTGGTACACATCCATTGTCGGATCTTGAAACGTTGTTGCGACTAGGACATGCATAGTGTCAATGCTGGGGTAATCGATATGCAAGTCGTGAGTCTATGAAACGACGTATAGAGTGTAATATCTTTTCTCTGGTGAATTTCAATGTCTGACAAAGTAGTTGTATTCTAGTCATTTCGGACAACCAAAGGCAGGCCGAAGGAGAAGAAATAATCCCAACAAGTCATCGTCAACATGAACTCTCGAACCACTCTCTCAAATTCCCCGTGCATACTGCGGAATACACTTCATCACCTCAACAATTCGACGAGGAACAAACTCGTAGTGATCAAGTATCTTGAACGCTTCCATGATTGACCCCGCTAGCATCGTCGATGACTGTGTCCAATTCGAGCGAGTATCCCAATGATCTCCAATGGTATGGATCCCACAACCATTCAACTCAGTTGCTGTCTTCTCGTCAATCTCTGGAATCGAAGAGACCAAATTGCCTTCCTCAAGTGCTGAACTGGACACAATCGATTGTGCTTCAAACGTACGTTCATCCC
>JAADWU010000333.1:0-13846 GCA_023336255.1 Pythium graminicola
AACTCCCAACATCATTCGGGTTGCCAACACCGGTATCGGATCGAGTCACCAACTTCCAACTCATTTCACATCTTCCACCATGTCGTCGTCTTCTGCCCACCTCCAACAGTCACTAGGTGAAGCTGAGGTCTTTGATCTCGTGTGCGATTACCTCCGCACGCGGCAGTTTTTCGAAGCCGAAAAAGCCCTTCGGACTGAGCGCGAACGTGTCGCTGTTGAAGAAGAGAAGACCGTAGCTGCTGTGTCCACGAAAAAATCCAACAACACAAATCATGCCGACAACGATTCGTCGCTGGCATCGCGTCTTGAGTTTTTGCTGGAGCGCAGTTATGTGACCCAACTCGTGTCGGGTGACGGGGAAGAACCAGAAAAGATCTTTGTCCCTAAACATGAATTGGTGGAATCCAACAAACCACCAGTACGCACCAACTTGGATGGCAACGAAACGTTGGTTTTGGAAGAAACGGAATCGTCGGAAGAACCAACATTGAGTTTGAGCACTCGTCTTGTGTCGTTTGATGCCTGCAAAGATGATCCCCACGGTTCGTCAACTATGCCCATTTACCAAACGTCGACCTTTGCCCAACCGTCGGCGACCAACTTTGGTGCCTATGACTATACTCGTTCGGGAAATCCAACACGTGCGGCGTTGGAACGCCAACTTGCCGAGTTGGAAGGGGGTCATCGGGCCTTTGCGTTCACCTCTGGCATGGCTGCTCTTTCGGCGGTGACACGCCTTGCCCGTGCTGGTGATGAAATTGTTCTATCGGATGATTCTTATGGTGGCACATATCGTCTTTTGAGTAAAGTCGCAGCAGCTCATGGTGTGACCGTGAAATATTGTGATTTGTCGGGCGAGAACGGTTCCAAGAATTTGGCCAATACGATCAGTTCCAAGACCAAATTGGTCATGATGGAAAGTCCAACCAATCCAATGCAACGCATTTGTGATATCAAAGCGTTGGCCGAAGTCGCACATGAATCGGGAGCATTACTCTCGATTGACAACACAATGCTTAGTCCTGTTCTCCAGAATCCAATCCCCCTTGGAGCAGATCTTGTGGTGCATTCTGCTACCAAGTTTATTTGTGGGCATAGTGATACGATGGCTGGTATCGTGATTACCAAAGACCCTGAGCTCAGTAAAGAGCTGTATTTTTACCAGAATGCGGAAGGCACGGGGTTGGCACCGTTTGATTGTTGGCTCTTGCTTCGTGGTGTGAAAACCATGAGTCTCCGTGTGTTGGCGGCCCAACAAAACGCAGAATTGGTCGCCAAGTTTTTGGCGGATCATCCTAGTGTGACCCACGTCTATTACGCGTCGCTCTTGCCTCCCAACTCTCCTGAACGACGCGTTCATGACGCCCAAGCACGTGGCAGTGGCTCGGTCGTGAGCTTCCGTCCTGGCTCGGTGGCTCTGGCGCAGCACATTGTGTCGACGACCAAATTGTTCAAAATTACCGTGAGTTTTGGTTCGGTCAATTCGTTGATTTCGTTGCCTGGTGCCATGTCACATGCATCCATTCCAGAAGAAGTGCGTAAGGCTCGTGCTTTCCCTGAAGATCTTGTACGCCTCTCGATCGGTATTGAAGATGCCAAAGATCTCATTAAGGATCTCTCCCAAGCGTTCCAGAGTTTTGATCCAAGCCGTGTGGTGGAGACAACAACAATGAGCCACTAAGTTAGAAGAAGACACCGTCGTGTGGATCCCAGCGACTCTCTGCCAGTTACGTCAGGCCTCCGGGTTTGCGTCAAGATGCATGGAGTCCCCAGCGTACTTACTCTGTGGTTCGTTTTCCCTCCGCACCTCGATAGGTGCGCAGATGGAAGCTGGGAGCACGAGGACGTCAACATGAATCATACTACTCCTTTGTGTAATAGAGTTTATGGGATTGTAAGGATCCCGCTACCAACATCATTCGATTTATTGATCTCCTAACGGTCCTCTGACGTCGTCGCATGAGCCAAAATAAGGCGACAAGATCTCTTCTGGGCGTGTCATGTGGTACAGTTCCATCAAGAAGCCCTGGCCTGTGTAGTAGTAGTCTATTTTCATGCATCGCTCCTTTCATACGCACAGTAGCGTGCCAGGGCTCGAACATATAATACCTAGTCGCTCGCCATGATCGAGACACCGGCGGTAGCGTCAACGCCACTTCCTTCCAATGCACAGCCTTGCTCCTCGTCTTTGACGATGTCCATGCACTGGGATGAGCCCCTCGCAAGCCTGAATCAAGTGCCGTCAGAGCTTTCAAAACCATCGCTTCCCCCGCTGAAACCCGAGATGGGTCGTATCCTCCTACGTCGGTCGTCAACAATGTCGTACGCCGGCCTTCAAACCCCACAGACACAACTCCGCCCACCGTCTCGTCGTGGTTCGACCATCCTGATGCCTCCGGTCTCCTCTCAACTGCCTGCCGCGACGCCGCAGCCACCGCCTATGATCATACGACGGGCATCGCTCATCCTCAACGCAACCATGCGGGCCATGAATCAAAATCACTCGTCTCTCGTGGTAGTCAACACGTCCTGTCGTCGTCAAAGCAATCAACACGACGATAGTGAGAGTAGCAGCGACGACAGTGAGAGCGACGATGATCTCGAAGCCCATCCACACGACACCAACCAGACGCTGGAGCCTGCCTTAAGAGCACCAACGTCTTCGTCACCGCCCTACTTCCGTCTGGAGACCTTTATGCTGGAAGACAACGATACCCCGACTTCGCCTTCATCGTCTGCAAACACCACGATCTCTGCTGGTACTGAGATCACTAGTCCACGACGTATGACAACCCCACCATTGTCCAAAGCTGCCCAAGTCGACGCCATTTTCAAAGAGATTTGGCTCACTGAAGAGTCCTACGTTGCTGCTTTGCGTGGACTTGTGACTCAGTTCTTTGAACCGCTTCAAGCGTACGCCAAAACCCATAGTATTGCCTTGGGTGCGATGGCGGCACTGCATCACTCGACATCGACAATCTTGAGTATCCACGAAGAACTCTTGCGACAACTCGAGTCCCTTCAAACCACCAAGCCAGTTGTATCCACACCAGACGCGATTGATCCGTTTGGTGTTGGTTTTACCGGGACCCTGGCACGACTGCATCAACTTGCCCATGCATTTCTCTCGACAATCGAGTACATGAAAGTGTATGCATTCTACTGTGGTTCGTACCTTTCTGCCAAGCAGGAACTCGAACGACTACAACGAGAGCACCCAAAACTCGCACAATTCACCGCTCAACTCAACGAATGTGCTCGACGTGGGAGTCAAGAAGAAGACATCGAACTTCCACCACTCGATATCAACTCGACACTCATCAAACCCGTCCAACGTATTTGTCGGTATCCATTGCTCTTCAAACAATTGCTCACAAATGCCACTGGGCCAGAAGAAACCCTCATCTTGCAGCAATCGCTTCAGAAAATTGAAGCTGTCTCGACCTATGTCAATGAAAAAGTTCGCGAATCGCAAAACAATGCACGTCTCTACGAACTTCATCAAATGTTGCATCCATCAAGTGGACTGGCACTCCTTCAACCATCCCGAACACTACTCCATGAGACGTGGGCCAATGTCGTTAGTCTGGATGCACTACGATGGCCCGTCAAACTACTCAAGAACCTTCGCCGACGACGACATCGATTAAACCGCCGAAAATCATCAATGCTATCGTCTTTCACATCGGTCAATCGCGAGGATTGGTCCTTCTTGTCCGTGTTTGGCCTCAGTGACGATCGTCGAACGTCTGTGACTGCCAACAGTAGTGGAGATGGCAGCACTCGCACTGCCAGCTCGAATCGCCATTCGTCACTCTCGCTCACATCCGCCACACCAGCGTTAACTTCTCCCACATCGAATAGTACTGTACAATCACCATCACGACTCCATCAACGACGAGGTAGCACCAGTGGCGAGCGTACACGACTCATTCTGCTGTCCGATATGCTCCTCATGGCCAAGCTCCGTGATCATAAGCTCAAGATCCGACGGCAAATCTGTCTTTCGTGTGCTGTCATCCACGACGACGCACTCCGTCCTGCACCACCATCGTTCTCAACACGTGATCGTGATCACAACGACATCGAAATGTTCCCAGCATTACCTACTCCTGTCGACGACGAAGCCGCTGGATCTTCCTTCATGCTCGAAGTATCAAAAGTTGGCTACTGCACTTGTCATCACTTGACACCAGTCACTCTCAAGCGGTCGCCCAAGTTACGCTCACTCTCAGTGTTTCTCAAAGGTCGACGTACATCCGGTTCGTTGGCATCTTCATCAGCAACCGATTTGTACCATGTACTGCAGCAACATCAACACGAAACGGAGCGACGACAGGATGACGTTCTGCACTATCGACCAAGCAGTCGATCGAGCAAAACCGGTTCACGGTTTCGATACTTGGAACAGCTTGCTGGTCTCCGATCAGTCAAACGATACCGAGTCACGTGTGATACGGTTCAAGAAAAGCGTCGATTCCTCCAAGCCCTTCGTCACGCAATTGCACGTTCAGCACGCTTGTACTCGCTTGCGCACAACAACAGTAGCTCTGACCTTTCGCTCTCACGACCAACACCATCCACCGGAGCAAAGGCCGTCGCGATGGCCGTGAGTTTACCTGGCAAACTATGGCGATCAATAAGGCCCCCAAGTGTGGCAGGTCACACGGCACCTCCAAACATCGATAGATCCACGACCATCGGCACACAGACTCGACGTTGCGGTGGGTCGATGGTAGTCGATGCTGTAGGTCTAGAAGCTGATCTACTGTGTTTTGAGGACGAAGAAAGCGATACTGCAACAACAACGCCGTGGTCGTTCCAAGTAAATGCCGCGTGACACGCCCGATCACTTAATAAACGCAAGAACTGGCCGTAACACTCATGAACTCTTGAATGTGATGCCATGTTGATCGCAGAACCGCACAAGCGCTGTCTTGGGGCACTTGATACCAACGTCATTGCGTATATACTCTAGCAATTGCTGGAGATTCACTGGCTGCAGTAGTAGGACACGCTCATAGAAAATAGCATTGGCCTTGAGCGCTGTGAGAAGCTGCTGTTCGAGGCTAGCTTGCTTATTGACCGGTCGATTTGGCTCATTTCCAGCATCACTACCTGGTTCTGTGGGTGCTGTCGTGGGCTCTGGAGGCTCTGGCTGCTCGATCTCGCTTGGGTTCACAATCTCTTGGTCCTCCATGTCCACGTCGTTATCCTCTGTACTAACAGTGTCTGGTTCCTCATTGTCCTTGGTGACGCCCGAGTTCGTTTCTTCTCCAGACGTGACTGATTCATGGTCATTTTCTTCCTCATCAGACGAATCATCGAGTGATAAAACACTCGGTGGACTCGTCGAAGGCCGCTGGTGTTCGCTTTCGTCCTCCTTCTCAACACTTTCGTCCTCCTCACTGTCCATCAACTCGATCACCTCAATATCTTCGGTCGTTTCTTCTTCTTTCGTACGAATCAAACGAAGCATTTCCTTTTCGAAATACGCACAGGCATCTGCTTCATCGTGCGTATTCTCTGCCGTACCGATCATCGTCTCCCTCAGTTGGGTGAGTGCATCCTTCAAATCCGATAGACTTTGGGTCGTGAGAAACTCCAAATTCTCTTGCCATTGAGGAAAGATACGCTTGACCACGTCTGGTACGTTGTCTTCACCCTCCGCTGTATCCTTAGGTATCTTCTCCTCTTGGACTTGTAGCCTTTGCAAGAGTTGACTCACAAACATGGGCTCCGTCGCCTCCTCCATCTCCCCGCCACCTCCTCCGTCTCCTCCGTACGCACTGCGTTTCCATAAGGTCATATACTCTCCTCTCTGTGGCATCTCCGCTGCCTCCACTGCACGATATCGCTCCTCAAGGCGGGCAATGGCTGGTCGCGTCCTCCACCTGTGCTCCTCCTCTAGATCCTCCTCTCGTCTCGGTTGGAATTCTCTGGTAGCTGGGAATAATACACGAAGCGCCATTACCATATCCAACAAAACGTGGGTCTGGGCGGGTCCAACAACTTCGCTTTTCTTGACTTTTCTCTTGGTTTTCTCCAACTTTTCCAACTTCTTTACCAATGCCACGCGTTTCTTTTGGAGTTTCTTGAGCTGTGCGTGAATTTGTACCAGTTCACCACGAACCAATGCCATTTCGGTGTCAACTTGTTGTTCTGTGTCCACGAGTGACTCGGAAAGTGCAAGGGCGACCGCGAGTTCCTCGTCCACAATTTTCTTTTGTCGTTTGCGCTTTTTGCTGTTGGCGTGGGTGATTGTTGGTATTGTTGGAACTGTTGGTGCTGGTCGTTGAGTAGCTGCGTTGGATTGCTTGTCGAGACACGCATTTACATGGAGCTGTCGTTCAAGGACGCTCCAGGCATCCAACACTTGGCCACAGACAATGCAACCTTCCAACAACGTTGACGACGCCAACGATTTTGAGGTCGTTGGTGGATTGGTCGTTCGATTTGTTGGTTTTTCAAACGCGTTCTCATCACTGTGCTCCGACGAAATAATATCCCCAACACTAGGGAGCAGTTCTCGGATCTCGTTCTTCTTTTCCACTGTCGATGCCAACCCGACCGGTTCGTCCTCGGGCTCGCCAACAACCAACAATTTCTTGTTCTCTTCTTGCCGCGCACGTGAGCACTGTGTATTGCCTATTCGTACTCGCACAGTCGTACGTCCAAACTGTAGCAAGTCCTGATCGCAGACGTGGTAGGATTCGCCTGCTGCCAACAGTTGGCTGTTGGCCCGTGTACCGTTGGTACTGTTGGCGTCTCGTAGTACCAACAACAAGTTTCCATTGGTAAGTTGGTTATCTTGATTGTACATGATCGTCAATTCAGCGTGGATTCCCGAGACTTCGAGGTCCTTGCGAAGCCGTAACCAACATACCGATTTGCGACCGATGCTGAGCGTCGTTTGCGGTGCTTCCAACGCATCAAACGCCAAGCGCTCACCTGCATGCGGACCACTCGTGACTTCCCATACAAAACAACAGCCACAAACACCAACAGACACCAAAGGTGGCGCGTTGGCTGGGGCCGACGGCATTTCCGCTCGTTCTTCACGCAGCCTTTTCCAACAGAAATCAAAAAGTTGGCGCCAACCATCCTGCGTTGTACGATACCAATAACCCGTCTTATCTGATATCCGAAAACTGTATTATGCAATACATAACCTGTAATGAAGGATAAACGTAGCCATTTGAAAATGGAGCTCATTTGCGCTGGTGATTGATGAAGCGCAATGCAAGGAGTGTGAGCACACGAATGCCTGCGATGTAGGCGAGCATCATGGCAAAGTTGAAGTTGATATCTTCTCTCTTGATGTAGAAAATACGTGCCACGTACTGTTGCACAGTTGTCCCAGGTGCGAAGCCCAATGGGAGATCTCCTTGCAGTGGCTGGCATGCAAGGTCACTCGGGTCATCACACTGACCAAAGAGAATTGCACCAATGATCACGAATGGAAACTTGGTAGGGACAACCTCATACAACCAACGGTAACCCGATGGAAGAGCACTTGCTGGTGGATTGAAACCCATGGTATTGAAGCACACGGCACTGAGAACCACACCAATGGTCATGGCCGAGCCTAGATCCGGAAGGATAATCGCAAGAAGTTCGCCAATGTACGTCTGCAACAAGACGTGAATGGAGATATGGAACCAGTAGAGCACAAATCGTAACAATCCCGTGAAACCAGCCAGAGGAAAGAAGATGGAAGAGAACAACAATGTCACACCAAAGACGTACGGGATCTCGACCAGACTTGATCCAACAAAGTACCAGAATGCATTGTACGTTTGCGAGGCCCGCTCACGGTAGAATGAGGTACGCAACTCGGCTGCCATGGGCATTGCTGCTTCAAATGCAATAACACCAACAAACTGCGTGGTCGTGTACACGAGGGCAATACCAGCATTCGCTCCTTGGTATGAGTCGAAGTCGCGACCAACGTACGCGAGTCCAAACAAGAGGGCCAGCATCAAGTACACCAGACCACGTGTCAGCATGTAGTCAGGTGTGCGCCAGTATGTGCGGAAGAACCGTTGGATCAGCATCTTCGCCTGTGTCGCTTCGGTTGCCGCACGTTTGGCATTAAATGCCAATGGCGCAATACCTTCAGCTGGTTTGGTGAGACCTTCACGTGCCAACGCCGCATCCAGTTGACTCTTCTTGTCGCTCGCGTAAAAGTGCGCAACAAAATTGATGTCGGCGATACCAGGTTCATGTTCGCCAGTGTCAACGGACCGTCCAACACCTGCGCCAATGACGTCGAGCATCCACGTTGCTGGGTTGTAGTCATCGGATGGAATCGGTGCAACGCCATCAATCGCTTGAAAATACTCGACAATGTTGCGACCACGAGGACCCAAATCACCAAAGTACACGGTTTCACCCCCACGCTTGAGTAACAAGAGCTTGTCAAACAATCGAAACACTTCAAACGATGGTTGATGGATCGTACAGACAACCGTACGGCCTGAATCAGCGACTTTGCGAACTCCGTCCATGATCATCTTGGCGACGCGTGCATCGAGTCCACTTGTCGGTTCATCGAGGAAGAGTACACTTGGTTGGGCAGCGAGTTCGACACCGATAGTCAGTCGCTTTAGTTGTTCGACTGACGAGCCACGCACAAGGCAGTCGGCGATTGGTCGTAGATCCAGCAAGTCCAAACACTCTTCAACTGAGTCGATCTTGTGGCTCGCCGGAACCGAACTACTTTGCCGCAAGAATGCACTAAATGCAAGCGCCTCACGTACTGTAGCTGCCTCGGCGTGCACGTCCATTTGCTCACAGTACGCTGCACACCGACGGATAGCCATGTCGGTGGCGACATGGCCGTTGAGAAAGATGTCACCTCGAATTGTACCACCCGTCTTGCGACCAGCAATTACGTCCAACAGCGTTGTCTTGCCTGCACCAGAGCTTCCCATCAGTGCAGTCATTGTTCCTGGCTCGGCATATCCACTGATGCCCTTGAGTAGCGTCAGCTCTGCTTTGGAATCTCCAGGCGTTGGAACTGAGTACCATATATCTTGGAACGCAAGAGTGACTGGTGTAAAGTGGCGGCGATCGTGTCCATCGTCAGCAACCGAGACCATGACATGAGGGCGTGGCGTTGCCGCGAGGTTGTAGCTTGTGGCCACCGGTGTGTCTTCATCCTGCGTGTCACCATTGGTCCAGTCGCTGCGTTGCATCTCCACGTCCGAAACCGGAGACGGCCCATCGTCGTGACTGCCAAATCGAATATGTTCAAGCGCATACATGGCTAGAACCACATACAAGACGTACGTCACAAGGAGAACGACAACACCCATCCAGAGCCAGATGCGTCCTGTTTGTACTTGGAACGTTCCCAGTGAGTATTCACCCATGCTTTTGACACCATACTTGGTACAGTAGTCAATACCGTTGTACACACACGTGTTGAATTCGTCGGCACTGTACTGGTTGATCATAATGCTTCGAATACACCAAGCCATGGGACTGATCCAGTGAAACCAGATAAAGTAGTCAGGAATGAGGTCAGGCACGATCATAAACCCCGCAAACAGGATGAAAAGCAGCAACGTCAAGATGTTGAATGGCTCGGAAATGTGCAAATTGGGTGTCACCGCCGCAAGGAAAAAGAACCATGCACCAAATGCGAGATTCGCCAGAATCAATACGAGTTCGTACACGAGGTAGTGACTCACACTCGACGTGAAACCCCCAATCCAGTACACAATCGAGCCAAACACAACGGCCTGAAACAACGCGATCGGCATTTGAGCAGTTAAGGTGGCGACCACGTAGGCTGACGTGGGGTACAAATTGGCGTCCCGTTGCTTGTAAAAGACTCGACGAGAATCATGAAACGCTGGGATTTGACTCGCTTGTTCCAATGCAAGGAACAACACCGTCGAGAACATGATCCCCATCACGAGTTGTACATTGGCGGGGTTGAGCTGGTAAAAGAGCGTCGCACTGAGCAGACTCGAAAGCACAATGGTGGCCGCACGTGCACGCAATACCGCCGTGTTTCGTGCAATCACCATCAACTCTCGACGGACCAGTCGACCTACATTGGCCCAATACGGTTGAAAAAACTCGGGAACATCTCGCAACGTCACATCTTCGGTCCCTGGCATTTCTAGTTGACCCAAGAGCGCACAGTAGTGTTCCGATCGTTGAAATGCCTCGGCAAACTCACGTGCATGACGTGGAATCGATGGCGTTGTTGTTTCATATGGTCGTTGTTGATCGGTACTCAAATCCATAAGAAAATCGGCAGCATCTCGTTGTGGTGGACGATGCAATCCCATGGCTTCAAAATATGGAAGGGCTGAGGCACGGGGTCCATGGTACAACACGTATCCTTCATTCAATAGAATCAACGTATCAAACAATTCGACGACTTCGGGTGCTGGTTGAAGAAGAGCCATAACCACCACGAGGTGATGAGTCGTGGCTGCCACTCGATACTGTGTGACAATATCAAACGTCGCGGCACTGTCGAGACCCGTCGAGATTTCATCAAGACAGACGGCTCGACGACCCAGCACGTCCATTTCTCCCAACGTAATACGTTTGCGTTCTCCACCCGAGACACCACGCAACATATCATCGCCAACAATTGTATCCCGACAATGTCCCAACCCCAGTTGGTGAAGACGAGTTTCCGTCAATGTTGGGGATTTGGGGTCTTTGTTGGTGGATTGAAGTGTTGATGGTTGTCCACACGCTTGGGCAAATGCGATGGTTTCCAACGTTGTAAGAGTTGGAAAGTGGACATCACGTTGAGGGACATAGCTAACCAACTGAGGAATGCGACCCTGGAAATCGGTTGCTGGTATGCCAGCGTAGGTGACATCGCCTGTCCGCGTAACGTTGGATGCCAGTCGACCTGAGAGAAGTTTGAGGAGCGATGACTTGCCGGAGCCGGGTTGACCGAGCACAAGCGTCATGGATCCTGGACGGAAAACGCCGGAAACGTCGCGCAGCACGGGTCGAGACGTTGGTAGGTTGGGTTTGTTGGAATCGTTGGATTTGTTGGTCGAGGTAGGCCACGAGGGAAGTACATAACGGACCGCAGACGCAAGCTTGTTACCAATTGTGGGCAACGCGTTCGTGTGCTCTTGCGATGCCTTTGGGGATCGATCGATCGGCACCGATAGCGTTACGTGGTTGAGTCGGACATCCATTGTTTTGACGTGGGGTCACCAACAGCAAGAGAAAGAGAGACTGCGCACACGACTGTTGTTGGTCGTAGGCGTGAAATCTCAGAGTGAATCGCAACACCAACATCTTGCGGCGAAAGACTTGCGCTGCTGGACTGGCATCATCAAGCGGCGAATAGTCGCTCTGATGGTGCTGCGTCGGGGTGTTGGCGGATTTGTCGCTGGAAAACATGATATTTCAAAGGTAGCTTAATAGCGTATGGGAGGTTGTTTTGTCGAGGATCACGAAGAAACGTGTCTCCAATAATGCATTGTGTAGAGTGTCGAATAAGATATAGGAGGTTGTTTGGTCCCCAATGAGTCGTTGGTTATTCCCAACGTTTCGTCGCCCATGGCACTCGAGACGAAGCACCACAGTCAGTGAAATACTGAGGTTTCTAAGTTGGAGTTCCAAAATGTAGGATTTGTCCTTCGAACGTAATCCCGAAAAAATAAAAAGGATGTTTATTTACTGTCATGGGATTATTCTTGTTGAAATAATTCGTTCAACCAACAGATTTGTTGGATCTTCAACAGTCATGATTTGGTTTCCATAACCAAGACGGACTTCTCCATGGTGTTGTGAACCAGTTTGGTCGTTGCTGGGATACTTGACGAATCGATTGTCCCACATGACCACATGCCTCCCAGAGAGTCATTGGGTAGCTTTGCAGACTAGAATCTTCTCTTAGACTTTGACCTATCGAAGCAGACGCTGCTTTTGCTTTGAAACGTGAGTGTGTTAAACGATTCCCATAGTCGAGGGATCCTTCAATTTATTCCCGTTGTTGTCGCAGGAGATGGCGTGTTTGCCAATCTTGGAAATCCCACAGCAGTAAGGCGTCAATGTGAGTCGGCCCAGACATTGTAGAGAATCTCTTTAACGCGTCATGACATACCTCTTCTCGATCCAAGCGCATTCATTTGCTGTCATGATGAAGGCCATGCGTCATTGATATCAAGGTAGAGATGGAGTACAGTAGAACGACTGATATTGTACCAACCGGTGAATCGAAGTATATTAGCCCCAACAAGGTAGGGTAGCAGAAGAGAAGTCCAATACAGGTAAATCGTTTGCCCCCTAATAGGTGCACCGAATCGTACGTTGATGTTGATATCCCAGCAGTTGACGTGACGTTCATGTCAGTGTTGCCTGCAATTGGGATACTGGACCGACCCGATCCAGGATTTATTTACTGAATCGTGTAGAGGTTTCTTATGTGTATCTGCCAAGCAAACGCTTCTGTCGTAGTGTTGTCGCACGTACACGGAATTAGTCGAATGCTTTGGCCAATCGCCAACACCAAGGCCTTCATGCCCCGCAGATTGCTGGTCACGTCGACAGCCGACTCGACAGACGTACGCGATCACTAGATTTCTTCGTAGAAGATCGGCTGGTCCAGCAGGAGTCAGTCAACCATAACGAGTGGTGTCCCAAGTTGTCCACCAACACTTACGGACCACTCGTTTTCCAATGATCTCCGAGATACCTAGGTCGATGATCTCAGTCACCATGTACCGTCCATGTATCCAATGGATATTTAGGCCATCGTATCGTTTGATGGATAGTATCCATCACCCGATATGGCCTAAATGACAGTTTTATGTCCATTATGGTCATATTCTAGAGATTGCTAGCGACTATATGGACCCTTTATGTACCGTATGACAATTTTATGCCTGTCCTTGTAGTATAATCTTTCAAGTGAGCTTTTGGACTGTACCTATCTTGATGATTTCTTAGTGTCTCCAAAGTTTGTGATCAGCCGGGGACCGGGTCCCACCCGAGCACATGGTTGATGCACCCCAACAATCTAGCAAGTATCAAGAACGACCCGTTGACCTAAGAAGAGTGGTCAAGAGGAAGTCTCCTTAGATGCCCAACAAGACCACCACAACGTTCCTCACATCAGGTCATTCCAGCATTTACCTCTTCGCTCTAAGGACGACGACTACGACCTATCACAGAGTACCATGTACACAATTCGATCGCTCTGTATCGCCGCTGTGCTGATCAGCGCCACTTTCGCGGGTGATATTGCCGCGCAAGAGTCTGCACCACGTCGTCTTCGTGGTGAAACCTACTGGGCCGGTGGATGGGGTGGCAACAACAACAACAAGGGTGGCAACAGCGGTGGTTACGGTGGCGGTGCCCCACAGGGTGGCTACGGTGGTGCCCCACAGGGTGGCAATGGTGGTGGTTACAGTGGTGGCAATGGTGGCGGCTACGGTGGTGGCAACGGTGGTGGTTGGACAGGTGGCTTCAGCTCGGCTGGTGGTTACGCTGCTGGTTCGATTCCGTCGGCGCCGATCCCGTCGGTTGCTGCTACACCAGGTATGTCGATTCCGGATATGCCTTCACCTGGTAAGCAAACTGCAACGTTGCCGCCTACTGGTGGTGCGTCTGGTAGTACGCCTACTCCCGCGCCAACACCAGCACCTACACCAGCTCCGACACCAAAGCCCACACCGGCACCTACACCGGCTCCGACGCCGAAGCCAACGCCTGCCCCGACTGTGCCGGCGCCAGTTCCAACCCCATCACCCGTCGTGAAGAAGACCCCAGCTCCGACGCCATCGGTACCGGTGACGGCTGCAACCCCTGCGCCTACACCTGCGCCAACACCCGCACCAACTCCTGTTCC
>JAADWU010000334.1:0-13843 GCA_023336255.1 Pythium graminicola
CCAAGGTCTCCCAACAAGTCAATACCTCAACACGGTCCAGTGCGGCACCGAGCCCTTCGTCGGTACGAATGCTCGACTCACCGTGTCCAGTTACTCGGCTCAAGTCAACTAAGCAATCACACCTTCTGGAACAAACCTCCATGTCGAAGGTACTCGTGTTCATTTACTTCATCGTCGTTCGATACTTTTTATTTTTGAGCCGATAATGAGCATGTTCTCGGGTGGCACATGCCCTCGCTGTTTGGCCTTTGACCCACTTGAGGGCTGTACGTTCTTGCACACTTCATGACTGATTCTAGGCTCCATCTATGACAAACACCAACATCAGTTTACGCTCCTACCCATTCGACGAGATCGACTCAGAAAACTTACCACTGGCACACAGGACAGAAATCTGGTCTCATCTTGAGTTGCTCGTTCCACTCTTTCCTTGTGGATATTCAAACGCTCTCTTGATAGGATCTGTTGAGTTGGGTTTGTGTTAGGATGCTAGTGGAAAGGATAGAGATCGCTCGGCAACCTACATTTGCGATACTGGCGCGAGCTGTAGGGAATACTGGAGGGTATGCACGCCTTGCTTTTGGGTGAACCTTGACGGTCATCTGTGGGGGAGGAGGAGGCAGCAATAGGTCGTTTCCAGCGGTCGTGTTTGTGACAAGCGACGCTGGTGGTGGTGGTGGAAGCAGTATGACTTGGCCTTCAGATGCGCTTGATAAACCCGAGTTTGTTCTGGCCTCCGATATTTCAGTCGCACCTGCGGAGGCTGCCGTTGTTGTTCCCGGATCATCACTTCGGGTGACTTCAACGGGTGATTCATCTGGCTCGACACCAGGTTTTGAAATTCGATTATTGATGATACCCATTTCAAATATTTCATCGACAGTGGGTCGTTTGGATGGATCGAGCGAGAGCATTCGAGCGACAAGCGCTTGGATGTCGTGAGGAGTATTAACTGGTAACGGTTCGAACGTACCGTTCGTGATCTTGAACACAACGGCTGGATACGAAGGGGCTGCAAAGGGTGTCTGACCCGCGAGTAGTTCGTACAACAGACAACCCAAGGACCAGATATCGGATGAAAAGCTGTAGGGATGGCCTTCGAGCAACTCTGGACTCATGTAGAGTGGGGACCCAACCAGAGTATCCGCAAGAGCTGTTGTGTGAGCAAGTGATTTGGATGTGCCAAAGTCGCCAATCACTACTCGTCCATTGCTGAAGCGGAAGATATTTTTGCTCTTAATATCACGGTGAAGAATGCGTCGTTCGTGTAGAAACGATAAACCTGATAGAATCTGTTGATTTGTCCTTACGTTAAACACGCCAAAGCTCTGCTTGAGAAGAGCTCTACTTACCTGAGCGAAAACGACTAAAGTAGTCTCCACATCTAGCGTTTGTTGTTGTGAGAACGCGCTTTGGACGAATGACTCGAGATCACCTGCGTCTCCGTACTCCAGCACCAACACTAGTCGCGCACCACCTCCACAATCACTAGTGTCATCCCAAAACGCATCAAAACACGACACAACGTTTGGATGGGGCGGCAACGATCTGAGTAGTTCTACTTCAGCAAGACAGCCGAGCCTACAGATACACGGTGCTGCCTGTTTGGATCAAATCACACCGGATCACAACGTGGTGACGAACCTTTCCTTGGGCGACAAGAACTCAAGATCAACTTGTTTCAAGCATACGTGAATTCCATCGTCGATTCTCTCGGCTAGGAAAACCTGCTTGGGTCTTAGATGCTATCATTTCATCATATCAGTGAGGTCCACTTACGTCGCCGTAGGATCCTTTGCTGAGCAGCTTCAAGACACGATATATGTCACGCGTCTTGTAGCTCGGCAGCGTTGGAGACCACTCAGCATGTTCCATCGCTCGATGATGCCCACGAAGCGAGTGATGCTTCCAATTATAGAGATGGGTCTGGTCGGGTCCAATCCAGTCCACTCGTGGCATTACGCATGCAATCCTTGACATACTCCAACACACTCTGATACATTGGATCGTCGTGATGCTTGGCTTTGCAAATGGTCATGTGGTCAGCATTTGGAAGCACGAAGAAGCTACCGATTCCGGGATTTGCTGAGTCTGGTTTCACTACCATCGCTGAAATACCAAATCCGAGTGGTGCTGGCTTTTGTTCTGCAATGCTCAAGCAATCAATGTGCAGTTCCGCAAACGAGTCGTTCAGGCTTTCCAATCGTCGATCATGACTCGCACACAGATCTTGAATAGCAGGATGAGTTCGCAGCAAGGAACGCACAGCCTCTGAACGTGCACCCTTTGCAAGGTCGGAACCAAAATGGGGAACAGCCAGGAACACAATCCCTTTCGTACACTCAGCCAATGGATGAATGTGATCCTGCCGGACTGAGTTTTCACCAGATGCCTTGGATTGCAACAACATTTTCTTGACCAGAATACCACCCATTGAATGGGTAACAAACACCACAGGACGAGAAATGCCAGTGGATTGGCTGTCGGCGCCGACTTGAGCAGCATACAAGGCATCCAGCATCAACTTTGCCCGTTCTTGAAGGGTCAGAGACGGCCAAGGGCTTGACCAACTCACCATTCCAGCTTCGTAACCGAGGGAAAGAACGCGAGCGCGTATACCCAGATTCTTGAGATCCTCGTGAAGTAATACATCGGGCCAAACGTCAGTCCGGGCGTCAATCGCATCGCCCATGTTAGTTCGCCATGTTCCAAATGCATCACCGCGCAACCCATGAACGAAGATCACGTCGACATCGGACTCTGACAGCGCTGCTATATCATCTGCCTCGTCGCCATGAGGTACTATCGGATGTACACCTTCCGCATATATCGGTAAAGTATGTACTCCTGACCTCGCCATCTCTCGGTAGGCAGCAAGATTGGCAAGAGCACGATACAGTTGGGATCTCTGATACGGATCTTCACGTTCTCGCCACGTCTTCATGATTTGAAGCAGTTTTTGGCCCGAAGAGGTCGACTCAAGCATCTGACCAACGTCAAACACTTCTGTGAAAAACGTTTTCCAGAGAGAATGGTTGATACTAAATGATACAGTCGGAACTGGTGAATTTCCCGATGATAAAAGATCTTGGTATGATGTACTTTGTTCATTGTCGAGTGTCTTGGAGCAAGCTGCAACGAGATTTGCAATCACTCTTGCACTTTGAGTGGCAAAATCGAATTGTGTATCACTGGGTGACTTGATTGCCAACAACGACATGAGCGGAACGACACCGTAATGAATAAGCTCGTCGTAATGTTGCTCCGCCAAAATCGCTAAGGCTGACGCACCAGCGTCTACAACCGCAGGATTGAAAACCATCTTCTCGTTGCCTGGTGTAAACTCGTCCGAGATTTTCGCAATCTTCTCCACCTGGTTGATTGCTAGGATTTCTTCACCGCCCGTGATATTACGGACATGTTGCAGCATGCTCGCAAGCCAGGCCTGAAGCAGGAGTTGCTGACGCTTCACCCCTTCTGCCGTCTCACTTTTCTGTTCGATGAGGTGAACGAGACTGTCTATAGCGTTGCGTCGGATGTCACGGTCGTTGCTTCCTGTCCAGTGGGTAAGGATATCGGCCCATCCAAACTCTGTGCTAGCATCGTACTCGTCAGCACCGTAGACTGGTAGATCCATGACATCTTGTGCAACACGGAACACTCGGAACATGGGGAGTTGACGCTTGGTATGAAAAGTATCCGACGTAGACGACATGGTCTCTAGAATCGTGGTTCCTCCACTTTGGTAGCTTGTGCACACATTCAAAAATGCCTTGGAGAGATGTTTTTGAATCAATGCTCGTTCGACTTGATCAAACAGTTTTGGCAATTGAACCTCAGGAAGCGACTTCTTCTTTCTCGTCGTCTTCGTCACAGATGGCTGGTCTACTTGAGCTTCGTGCAATTGTCGAGCTAATACAAATAACGCCTCCATCGTTTCGGGGGAATCTTGGACAAAATGGCGGGTGCTGGGATGGCTACTGAGCACACGCAGGCAGCTGGCACTCGCGAGCTGTAGCGCTGGGTTGGTACTGCTTGCCCAGAAGCGAATTTGGTGCATCCACGCATCATAGGCGTCTTCGTGAACTGGTGTAGACGACAGTTGCGCCACGTGAACGAGGCTTGTCGTGAGCGCGGCTGCACTTTGTTGTATATCGTCATTTCCACGTGGGAGGGCAGCAACGAGTGCAGCAAACGCTGGTGTGAATAAATTATTCAGTTCTCGCGTAGTTGTACACTCGGGGAGACGAATAGCAGCCTGAAGCATTTTAGAAAGACATTTGATTGCAAACTACAGGACAAAACCTAGTCAGATACAGTGTTGAAGACTTGGTGAATGTGGGCACGTACCTCTTTCATCATTGTGGGCATGTCAGGTGACATCATACGTAAATACCCATTCACCGCTCGTCCAAATTCTTCGTCAATTCGCTGTGGCGCAGCTAGTGATCGCGTGCCATTCGTTTGAGTTGGGTCGGTGCCAAGGCGCTCTAGCTGCAGCAAACTTTGACCAAGTCGTAGTAATTCACCATAGCGAGGGATATCCTGTTCAATCAAATGGTGAAGTGCAATCCCGAGACGAACAGTCGAGAGTCGTGCGGTGTAGTCGGTCGTTGTTTCCTCATCTAGCAGTGCTGCCTCATCCAACACGAGCTCTAAACAGTGTCGAATCTCTACAAAACCACCAATCAGTCTTCTTGATGCTCATGTCAACGTGTCACAACGTACTGGTTAAAAGAATGGGATCAGTGGGTTCTTCAATCGCGATATAATCCACCAACAGTGCCAACACTCCATGTTCTACCAATGATCGCACGAGTTCTCGTCGTGTATTTTCCTCACGATCACTTGGTGTCATCAAATCCACCAAAATCCACATCAATCGCTCTTGCATACTCATTGTCTCTGGATTTCTACTATCTGGATGCACACGTTGGATCGCTTCCCACCACAGAATCCGTCGCGCAGCCCGCGTTGCTTCTTCTTCAGGACTCATATCGTCAGCATTTCCAAGCAAATCTCCACGGACATCCGTGTACGCGAGAAACGTCGAGCTCAAGGTCCATCCACTGCGTACTAACAGCCATTGTCGTTGCCATGGACCGTTGATTGGATCTTCCATTGCCGACATATAGCCAAGCAACAACGCCATTGACGCACCAGTCAGAGCCGCCCGACGCCATGGCGATCGTGGTCGACGGCGTGAGACCGTTTCTGTCGATTTACACAGCCATTGGCAACGCCATACACGAGAAACAGCGAGTGGATGGGGACGAATGCGGAGTACTAGGAGCATTTTTGGCCCAAAATATGCGAGGAAACATTGGGAGAATCCAATAGTACTGTAAATCTCCCAATAAATGTATAGCCTTCTATTGAGGTATATTAGGAGGCTTGTATTATGGTCCACAGATGAGCCAATCAAGTGATGAGATCAGGACGCAATTGAAACCGTCAAGCATGTTGAAGTAGTGACAGCCCTGTCTATTCCGAAATAACGGAAGTTTCGACAAAAGTCACTATTTCAAATAGTACAAAATGACACAATGATGGATCATAAATCTACTGTATGGAATTTTCATGATGGTAATGGCTAATAAATACGAGCACCTCGTGAGCTCATGTACGACACTTAACGACGGTTCTCTTGCTGGATCGCAGTCCATTCTTGGTTTTGCTGAAGGGAAGCCCAGAACTCACGTTCCAAATGGCACAATTGTTCCAAGGCACGACGCTTGGCCTCAGGGTCACATTTACCGGCGGCGATGCGGTACCAATGGTACTTGCGAACATACCCGACAAACTTCTTACTGATCCGCATGGGATGGCACACCAACACTTCCGACAGGAATTTGCGAAGGGAAACATTGCCATGAAGTGGCAAGTAGCCATTCTTGAAGGCCTCAATCATGGCCTTGGCATAATTTTCCTCTTCGATTGACCAACGACCACTACGGACAGCGCCATGCTGCGAGTAATCCGAACGCTTGAGCGTCTTAGAGGCCGTCTTGGGACTATGTTGCTCCATTTCATCATCGAACGAGTCGGCGTCGGCGTCTTCGTTCATGATGCTCTGAAGGCTGAGCGGGTTGAACTTGCGTTCATCTCCAGACGATCCATCCGGACTGTGGCACACACGAAGACTACGGAACTTCTTGCTGACACGCATCGTCTTGCACTGCAATGAGTCGGCAATAAACTTTCGGAGGGACGTGTTGGGCGGCAACGCCACCTCGCCGTTGCGAACCTGCTGGATGAGGTTTTCGGCAAACTCCTTCTCATCGTTGGTCCATCGGCCTTGCTTGACAGGATTACCAGGGAGCTCAGACGGCTTGGTACACGACGGATTCTCACTCAAGCAAATGTCGTCAGGAAAGTTACCCGTCACGAGCACAGTCTCCCATACATTCTTCGAGTCCACTGGGTTTTCCGAGTGTCGCAAGATTTCGTCGTGCGTTCCAACGGGAGTAATATGCATGTACGACGATGAGGGTGTCTGGTACACTGGTGTGGTCATGTTGTATGGAACAGTTTGATGACTTGGCTCGTAGTGGTACGGAGTATTTACATCCAGCTGAAGGTTGGGACGAGCTCGCTTGGCTGGTCGTTCATCTTCCGAGGGGCGGTTGATCAAGTAGTCAATGGAGTGAAGACGAGCATTGGGGGAGGGAGTGAAATCCATGGGCTGGACATAACTTGTGGGTAGAGGACGACATTGCTCGGCAGCTTCCAGCAGATGAGCGAGACCAAACTGATAAATAAGATACATGTCAGTTTGTGTTGGTGACTTATTCATATATATATACACACACCTTTGATTCAGCCGAGGACGGCGAGGGGGTTGCATACACTGGTTTGAGCGGATGACCAAAGCTGTGGAAGGCCGACGGTGTGGAATCATTCGGGATATGAAGACGTGGCAGTGTGATGACCGAGGGGGACGTGGACGTGGGCGACGATGTGCGGATCGATGGCAACGAGTGCGTCGATGGCGAAGGCCGAGACATCAATGCGACGGCAGGCATAGTGTGAAGAGCAGCGGGAATCAAAGTGCAGAAAAACTGAAAATGGCGTGCAGGCGAAGCGACACGCGTTTTTTGTGGCCTTGAACAGAATGATGATGGCGGTCGGGGACGAGGGTTGCAGCGGCAACGATCGGACTGTGGCACCAGAAAGTCCAGTCGGTTTAGTTTTTTGTTTCTTCACATGGACTGAAGAAGGAAAGAAAGAGGAAAACGAACCTTTTCATGCACAGTGTCGTCAAATCCACTCGACCTGCTGGGTTGAATCACGGCCTAAAGAAGAAACCATCTGCTCTGTGGCTCGTCACCTGAACACTAATGATCACTCACTGAGTTTTGTACGGAGTTCAGACCAACAAAACAGAAACGTAGAGCACCAAACTGGATCTCTGGCATCACTCGTACACTACTGTGACAAAGACTCGATGCCATTCCGGTCTTTCACAACCATTCCATTTGCACGAGAACAGGGAGCGCAGCATTCGACAAACTTCAGAAAACTTGGGTTGCGCCCGTCAGTTGCGGTTGAAGCTGGGCACGAGTCGGCAATCGGGAAGAGCGTCAACCCTAACCACTGCTCTACTGCAACTGAAGTTTACACAGGCGGGCCAGACGTTCCACAAGCGGTGTCAACATCAACTTCAAGCCGGGAACAGTCTGATCGCAGGTTCAAAGTGAAAGTTCCTCAATGCTTCAGATTCAGGGCGTGGCATAAGAAGTGTAAACGAGTGCCACCAGAATCTGTTGTCTTCGAACCGTGCAGTCTCAATGGCTGCCACGATTATCGTGTTTGTGGTGACGCCAGAGAAACAGTGCCAAGAACAAACTTGCGGCACCCACACTCCGAACTGAACATCTTGGATTTGTGGACGACTCTGGATTATGTTCAATTTGGTCGCCCAAATACAAAGAAATCAAGATGTGAATAATCGAGCGGTTGTTGTGGTTTGGAGTATTCTTGAAAAATCACGGTCGAATCCACGAGATGCATCCGCATCATACAGTACATTCCTCATGTACTGATAGAATATGATATTCTCCAAATTTGAACTTCTTTGTTCTCCGTGCTTCTGGGAAGGAGTGGTTGTGAACAAGCTTCCTCTTACCATGACGATATTGTCTTGATGGCACCGAACATTCGCCGCATACCCCGATAATGGCTGCAAATGGCAAGCCTATGTATGACGATGACAATGACAGTGGAAGCGGTGATTTCCACCGACTTGACTGACTGGGCATTCAATCTTCCAACGTTTGCAGCCACTGACTGCCACTGTACATAATAACCTTGAGAGAACACCAACTTCTTCCATCTCGTCCAAGCGCCAGTCGCGATGGTGCAAGTTGAAGATCCATTCGTATCCTAAATTTTAGGAAACGAGATGTATTCAGATCCAATTAGTGGACAGAAAAATCTGTGACAGAAGACACGAGAAAGTACACAGCAATGTCAATGCCATTCATACCAGGATCTTTACAGGCATGTGCAGATAGATTCAAGTGGATTCGATGGCAAGAATCAAGGACCCAATGACTGGACGACAATAGTACGTGTCTGGAATAGAGGAGGTCCACGATTTATCTCATTCACCTCGACAAACCAACAGGGGAGCGTGGTTGGACCAAGTCACGTGTGTCCTAGCCAACCAGATCGTCGGGATGTGGCGTGTTGGATTTGTGTTTGCGCACTGGCTGGTCACATTTTACCACTACTGTAGTTGTTGAACATCCACGTCGTCAACCGACTGACGCATGCCACCCACGCTACAGTAATAGATTCTTGGGGGATCTTCCAATCAATGGACTGTTCGGTCATGCCAATTCGGATAACCCACGTTCAAGAGATGGAGTCCTTGTCGTACAGTAGACACTCCACGTGGTTGAACTGCAACATGCCACAGTCTGTGTTCGTCTGCAAGGTTGCATCTTCAAGCGGCATCCGCGACCAGTCACTTGAACCTTCTTCAACTCTGAATCACAGCGTCGTGTGCCAGCTGGACCTTAAGCAAACGTAGGGCATCGGAACTGCAACTTGCGAAGATGCACATTGCGGGCAAGTCACCGTCCGTCCGCATCTTTCTCCACAGTGTTCTGAACGGAATCTCTTTCTCTTCTTAGCTAAACTGGACGTCCCCTCCCAATATATCCCTCTGGACCATTCATAATACTCTACGTATCCTCCATTCAATAGTCCAAGCTTCAAGCTTGAATCTCCAACTGCAAGCTGTAGACGGTCGAGCCCATCCTACATGCCAGCCTGGGTTTCCAACTTCCGGTGCGTAAAACTGAGGTTCATTTGTCTCAGACACGGGATTGACTGGTGGCCACCAGAGGGATCTTGCCCCAAGTTCAACTGCAATCAGTCGACCCACGGACTGACGATCACTGGCCCAACTGCAAGTGGCATGAATCTGTGACACCCACTGTCACAGACAACGTTGACGCGTAGACCCTGATTCAGGGCTTTGGGAATCCGACGACGACCCGATCAGGCCCTAGGTCTCGGTTGGTCTCCCCGATTCATGGAGACCGAGGTGTGTTTGCCTCACTGCTCTTGATTGCGATCAGTTTGTGTGGTGGATACGTGGGCCATCTATGCAGGGCGATGGAAGAACGAGGTCGATCCAGCGACGTCGCATATCTCCTCTAAAAACTAGCATTTAGAGGATCCATGTGGTGGTTTGGAAAATAGATGATCGCTTTCACTGTCTCGTTGGCTTTGGTCTGTGATGGCGGTTGGTGCCTCAAATAGACTGACGCGTCGGTTCACATCTCCACGTGCATCAAGAAGCTTTGAGACAACCTCCCGTGATCACCTGACGACGGTCATGGAGAATGACGCTGTAGAAGAGGATGTCGCGATTGTCGTGCCACGACAGAGTTTGATTGATCGTTTTCTTGAAGTGCGAGGGATCGAAGGCAAGAAGGTGACTCCACCGACTCTCACCACCAAACCAAGCGGATCGACAAGGACTATCGTAGCATCAGCCACGCTTGCTCGTCTCCCTCCGCGAACGATGTGGCAAGGGTACGCGAAGCGTACGCATGGCAAGCGCATCGCATTTGCTCGAAGGGCAATGCGTCTACCTGATGACACGTACAGTGATAGTATTGATGTGTACAACCCCAAGAAACCGCCATTGACATTTGTCAATGTCCATGAAGATGCCGATGAAATCAGTCGACAGTTTTTGTATCGTGCACGGTGTTTGATTTTTGAGCGCGAGGTGGTGGGTGTTCCCGTATGTGACTTGATAGAGAATCAAATATGGTACGATCAAGCGCTGGATCACGTATATGCAACGCGCGACAGCGAAGAGAGTGCCAATCCAGTTGATCAAGACGACTCAGAATCGAGACTCATGAATCTCGACACCTCGCAAGACCCAACTGCCAGCTACAACATGTGATATGGGCAAGAATTGGCGTGTATACCAATAGTCTGAATATGCTACACAACGGGGGATTGATGTGTCTGTTCAAGATATTTACGTGTGCTTGCTTTGCACCTCTTTAGGTGGGTGCGAGGGGCTGACGGTAATTGCCAAATGCGGAACGGACGGCTTCTTCTTCTTCTTGAGCTGCGAGCTCCTGTGACTGTTGCTCACGCTTCTGTTGACAGTAGTACGCCCATCGCATGAGACCAAGGACAAGAACAACGACCATCACCAAGATCTTCCAAATGATCATCCACGCCGTGCGATCCGAAGTGTGGTGGGTGAATATCGAACGATCCAGTGTTGGCACTTGTATTGTGGGAGGATTGAATGGCTTGTAGATTGGAGATTCCCAAAAGCTGTCGTCACGGTTGTTGGAGTGAGACGACCCTGAGCCTGAGCCATCGGAAAAGTAGAAACCACGACTCATAGATCTCGTGAAGAACCGCGGAACGAAGACATGGCCTTGTACGCTGTCGAGCAAGTTGGAGAATGAAGGAATTGACGGATGACAACCATCCCATGACTCCCTCCAACCACCCAACCACCATGGCTGTTCCATGTCGACCACGTGTATTATTCGTAATGACACATTTCACACGGGACTCGCCATCCCTTTTGTCTACGTAATTAATTACTACTATACATATGTTGCTTTCACCCGATGGTTTCTTCATGAGCATAACACAGCGAGTGGGGATTTCCGAGACAAAATTTTGGAATAACTGTATTGTAATACCAGGTCGGCATATTGAACATTAGATCTCCAAACCAGAGAGCATTGTTTCCATCCGATAGAGAGTGGAAACCTGACGGGATTTTGACGTTGGCAAGGGACAAAATTCGTCAGAGACAGGTCTGTATGACATGGGTCCTTTTTGCGTCCACCTCATGGTGATCCATATCTCACTCGTGACCATCATTCACACTACTCATCACCATCCAATATTGTATCGAATCAATGCAATCAAATGAAATGTATTGAGCGTGTGATCTCTGTGGTGAACAAATAGAAATGTTTCAAGCGGATCAATCGCACGATACGCTTAGTTCTCTGTATCTTGGACCTTGACAATCACTTTGCCCACAACGCGACCAGTCTTCAAGCGGGAAAAGGCCGCAGCCGCATCCTCGAACGCAAACGTCGAGTCCACGAATGGTTTGATCTTGTCGCTGACAATCAACTGTGTAATCTCCTGCAACTGCTTACCTGATGGCTGCGTAAAGACGGAAATGTGTTTGGCACCAAACTTGGATTCGCTTGGCGTTTGCACAGGACGGAGCGTGACGAACCGTCCGTCTTTCTTGAGGATCAACTGCGCGTCCCCATCCCACGCAGTGAGTTCCACCGAGCACTCTAACACGACGTCAATCGAATGTGCATCCAACAAACTGCCCCATTTCTCACGTGTGTAGTCAATAACCACATCTGTGCCAAAGGATTTGAGCAATGCCACGTTCTTCGTACTGGTCGTTGCGGTCACATGAGCACCAATCATCTTGGCATACTGAATCGCAAAGAGACCACATGAGGTCGTACCACCAAGTACAAGCAGTCGGTCACCCTGCTGAAGGTTCGCGTGTTGTGTAAGAGATTGATAACTGGCGAGGGAGACGGACGGCACGCCTGCAGCAGTGTCAAAGTCGATATTCGAGGGCATACGAGCGACCAACTGTGTGTCAATCGTGACATATTCGGCCAACGAGCCCATACCCATGCGCGGCATCACAGCGTAGACGGCGTCACCGACTTGCAGGTCCGTCGTAGTATCCTCTCCAACCTCCACGACGACTCCAGCGAAGTCAAAGCCGATGCGGAAGGGTTTGTCAGGACTTGGTGACGCACCAAGGAATAGGGCACCCATGCCCTCAATCAACTTGTGGTCGAGTGGATTGAGTCCCACGCTTTTCACGTGAACACGTACTTCATTTGATCCAAGTGGTGCAGTGGGGATATCACGAAGCTGAATCACGTCTTCCGTGGTGCCATATTTTTCGTAGATATAGGCCTTGAACGAAGACGGGATCGATGGCATTGTAGAGAAGGAGGTTGGTTGAGTGGGGCAAAGCAAATTGCAGAATGAATTGAAATGAACGACCAAATCTTCTTAGATCGCATTGCCACCACCAACCTCCTTGGAGTGTTGACTGTTCATTCCAAGTATGTGGGTTTTGATCTCATGTGTATCCATCTTGTGGGAAAATTCTCTGGATATTTATATCCATAGTGTAGGGGGTGTTGTCAAGCGTTGTAATCACTCTATCAATCGATATATTTTAGTAATCGCTAGTCAAAGATCTAGCGATTGGTCGCCTATACTTCTTATAGTTGAAAATATCCAATAGTTTATTTCCTCAGTGCGATGTCTTCTCTACCTTCCTGGTGCAACATGCAACGACAACCACTCTCCACGAGCACATTCGCACAACATCTGGAATAAATGAATAAGGATGTTGTGCGAATATATTCATCGAATTATATTCAACAACACTACTATATTCGTTCTTCCTCATCCTACCACTACTATGCAAATACTCGTAGACACCAACACTTCCGTTCCATACCACTGTTCTCGCTCCTTTGCGACATCATACCCGTCCTATGTTGGCGTTACACGCGTCAAGTCTCTCAATCATCTCTACCTGACGACACCACTCACAAAACAATTCTTGACGTTTAGTGACGAGGTGTTGACGGAAACTCGACGGCTCCAACGTCTCAAAAATAATGGGCGTCAAGCAACCAGAGGGTAGAGGGTGACGACAATGTTTGATGGCGTTGTGGACACATTCATAGAGCCGCGATGTTTGATCGCACCGATAAGTATAATTTGAACCTGACGGCATTTATAAAAACTCTTGTTGTAATCCGGCATTCTGTGTGTCTGGAGTTTGAATTTTGTACGTAACTCATGGGTGCAATTTCCAGAATACCTGGAATAATTTCGGTATTCTGGACTGGATCCAAATATCCAGAGCTTCCCATGCAACGCACGGCATTAGTTCGTCGTAATCCCAGAGTGAATGTTCATCGATGGTCATTCTCTACATGTCAAAGCAAGAATTGGATCCAATTATTGAAAAATGGATCGAACAATTATTGCTTTGAAGAGTGCATGTTCTACAACCATCACTCAAAGATCATCTTCAAATTCAATCAGCATGTTGAAGATTCATCATTATTTTCTCCGAGTTTCCTCCTCTCACAGAAATCTCACATCAAATCAATTACAACCAAATCATACTGTTTTTTATCATTAGCACCAATGGTTTTCTTAGGAAATAAGTGAAAACCACTTTGCGATGTTGCGGTGCTCATCCCAAGCCCATCAATCTCTCCAACCACATGCCTCAGATTTAATTCTTCCCAGAGCAGTATACAAA
>JAADWU010000335.1:0-13795 GCA_023336255.1 Pythium graminicola
ACCATCCTTGATATCCTCACAGTAATTGTAATTCTTGGACCATTGCGTATTGGAGTTTTCGGCAATTGAGACCATACTCATGATGGTATCAAGATCGTTCTTGGTGAGACCACCACCAATGTTATCAAGCAAAATCTCGGACGGCGACGCATCGACGCTCACAAGCGCCACAGTCATGGCGAGTGCAGCCAAGAAACTCGTACGGAGAAACGTAAGTGAGACCATCGTAAGTACTTGAAGTGTCTTGAGAGCGGCAAATGGGAGAATGAGTTGGTAGAATGAGACGGAGACCATTCAATGGTCCATTGCGTAACGTGAAGACACGTTCCCCACGTTCGTCGTTGCTGGAAAAACGGCTGGGAAAGTCCGGAATGTGATGAGCAACGCAGTCATCAGCAAAAACTGATGAAAGGAATCAGCTGGGGAAGACAATGTGTGGTGCATCCAGTACGAGCCACGAGTCGTAACGGAACAAGAGACATCTTGTCCACCTCCTGTTTGATCGGGCGGCCACGTGACATTGGATTTGTCCACACACTCACCAAGCAGCGATTTCTGCAGAACGCACCAGCCGGCTCGTATTTCCTTAGCTTCAATTGGCTTAGTCGTTGTGTCTCCTTAGTCTATATTGGCTTAGTCAATCTGTGACGTTGGTTTCGGAATCCTATTAGGCTCGCTTAGTTTTCTCTCTTTCTCCCTGGCTCCATTGTACGGTTACACGAAGGTCTCGCAAACCACCTGGAATAGATGGTTTCTGCAACCTTCGTGCAACCTTTTGAAGCATGACCCCATATACTTGTCCAACCGTCATCATTTTGGGACAGATCGCTCATCATGGCCGCTCCGTTGGGACTTGAAACGCGTGAACAACGCGGTGTTTTCATCACGTACATGGCGTTATGGGTCTCCTATGGTCTCCTCAATGAACTAGCGAAACGACGAAGTGTGACCTTCAATGCGACGGCTGCTGTGGTCCTTCAAGCGGTGCTCAAACTCGCGATTGCGAGCTACATGTATCTCACGGGTGATGCTGTCGACGCAGCCCCAGGTGCGACGGTGGTCGAACGCATCATGGCGTTAGCGACACAAATGCGGGAACATCGTGCGCTCCTTATCAAATATTTTATTCCGTCGGGGCTCTACGTGTTGTACGACGTCTTGTCGTATGTCAATTTGCGCAAGTTTGATGCGCCCACGTATTTCCTATTGCTCAATTTTCGGATGGTGATTACGGGTGTTTTGCATCAATTCATGTTCCAGAAAGCCCTCAATCGGAACCAATGGATTTCGTTGGTAGTGACGACCATCGGCTGTGCGATCAAGACTGTGGGATCCACAAGTAGTGGACATGCCAGCAAACACACGGCCACGGCTGCACCAACATTGTTGGCGTACGGTTTGTTGTTGGTGCAAATGCTTAGTAGTACCTTTGCGGGTGTCTACAATGAAGTGTTGCTCAAGAAACAAGTCAAGATTTCCCTCAATTTGCAAAACATCTTTATGTACCTTGATTCGATCATCTGTACTGTCATGATGTTGGTACTGGGACTCACGGGACAAACCTTTGCAGAAGTGATTACGCCGGCCAATCTCTCGGTGCTTTTTTCATTTTACGTCTTGCCCATGGTTCTCATCATGTCCTTCATTGGGGTCGTGACGAGTCGTTTCCTCAAGGTCCTTGATTCCGTCCGCAAATCAATTGCGAGTGCCTTGGAACTCGTCTTTTTGCCTTTGCTGGGCGCTGTGCTCTTTGGCATGCCTATCACACTCTCCCTCGTGTTGTCGGTGATTTGTGTGGCATCAGGAGTATACATTTACTCTAAACCGGTCGTGGACGACCCGAAAACGAGTTCGTACGAGCCAGTACCGCAACAAGTCGTGGAGGATAAGGACGTTGAAAAAGGCACCAAGTGAGGACGAAAGACCTTGCTTCTATAGACTGTATGGGTTGACTGCATAGATATAACAAGCTTTGAAAAAAGGTATTTTCTTTTCTATTGTGTGAAAGTTTACTTCCAGTCGACGTCCCCTCCTTTCCCACCACGACCACGGCCACTCGGACGATCCTTGTCGCTTGTCGCCATCTCGGCTTCGTACTTTTCCTTGTCTTCAATACTCGTAAAGTCATCGTCTTCGAGGTATTCCATGAGTTCACTCGTCCCAAAACGATCCATGTACTCGTCTTCATCCATGTCACCAAGAATGCGATGTTTGTCATTGACCATATTTTCCCAATGATCTTCCAGATTGAGAATTCGACGGGTATCTTCACGCATGAAATGTACGACAATGTTGTTGCAATCGGCAATCATCCAGTCGTCACAGTCACGTCCTTCGACAGCATAATCAAATTCATCATCGAGCTCACGCGCCTTCATGGATTGAATCATCATGTCGGACATACGACGCATATGAGCCTGTGAACGACCAGTCGTAAAAATCATGTAGTCGGCAAGTGAGGATTTGCCCGCGAGATCCACTGTGTAAACATTGATGGCCTTCTCGCGCTCGAGCGCCGCCAGCACTTCATCCAGCTTCAAGTACTCCCCACGAACCGGTGGAATGATGTCGGCATTGCGCTTCCCAACCTCTGGGATCTCCCACTCACTGTCACTTGCTGACGGCGCGAACTCTGATGATGCAGAAGCTGCACCTGCGGCTGCTTCAGCGGCCTCGGAACCAGCAGGAAAGTTGCGCGGCGTCTCCAGATCACAATAGAGATCGACAAGTTCGTCATAGCCCTTGGCAGCATCCAATGCCGTCCAGAAATCACCACCAGAGATCGTAATCCCATCCAATTCCAACTCTGCGCTATACTTCTTGACTTTATTGGTCGAGTACACCACACCAATGTATTGCGCCGCAGCGGCGACCGCTTCTTCGTCAATTGTACCATCGAACTGTTCATCGATCTCACCTTCCTCTTCTTCGTCATCTTCCTCCAATTCCTCAACCTCATCGTCCCAATCTTCCTCTTCGTACTCGCTATCGCTATCACTGTGCTCGGATGGCGTGGTCTTGTCGTTGTCGTCACGCTGCAGCACACTGCTCGTCGTCTGGAAGCTACGAACAAACGTGAATGGCGTCTGTGACGTGCGCTTCTTCACAGTCAATAGCCCAACTGACGCTGGGTGACCACGTTGCATCAACAGAGCAGACGAGGCCATACGCGTCCGTTGCGCATGTTGTACAAGCACACGCGGTCCACGGAGCCACGTCCGACTAAAGCGTTGCATGCTTCTTCACCGTCCGCGAAATAGGAGTTCGTGGGCACCAGCAGATCAGACGCTTATCTCAGTATCTCCTAAAATGCATTTTTTACGAAAAAAAGTGCATATTTGAAATCACTATGTCTAGAGGTAATGTCAATAATGAACGTGAAGAATATGAAAATTACGATTATATACTGCCTACACAAACTACCCAAAGTGATGACCCTTCGGATGAAATTGAAGAAAGGACGCAAAGACCTTTGTCCCGTGGTCCGACGCACCACGTGCAACGCGTTCTTTCGGTCGCTTTCTCTTCGTGTTCGTGTTCAGTCGTTTATACACGACGAGACGCATCGCCTCGTTCTCCAATGCGTGCCGATTCGAGTGACCATGGGAGCGATGTGCGTGTCGCTGTGCTGCATATCCGCAATCGCCTCACGCACACCACACGTACAAGTGAACCACTGCCCGTGCACAAAGACAACCAAACGCAGTTGAATGGTATTTCCATTGGTCGCGACATGTGTCATCATGATCCATTGGTAAGATCCCGTTTGCAATCGCTATGTGCGACTCGATTTTTGAGCTCCTCGTAGGGAATCCACATCCCAGATCTGATTCGAGCTCACATGATCATTTGTAGGTCTCATTGGCGCATGGTACGCTCGAGTGCACACCACAACACGGTGTATGGGTCTATGTTGACCATAGTGACCACGGAACAAAGCTTAACGAGAAGCAATTGGTGCATCGAGACGCGGTCATCGTACGGAATGGCGATGTGCTCTCGTTGGGGAACACTGAGATTACACTCACTTTCAAGATTCAACGACAACGCGGTAATGACGACACGAGCGATAATAATCAGTCCCCTATGGCCGCAGGTGTGACACCAACACGTCATTCTCCGTCCGTGACATCACCATGGACAATCAAGCGGCATTCTCCATCTCCACCATCAACACCGCTGTTTCCCAGTCAATTTGCTCGCCAGAATCTACCAAATATTGAAACCAATGCACGTGCTCAGCAGCCACCACCCGAGTACATCAACTCGCCAATTCCAGGATCAAATTGGCGCAAGAAAAGGCATTCAATTTCCCATGTCACGCGTATGCCGATGGACAAAGAGCAACAGGCGGCGATCTCGGCAAGCCAGACATTTGCCCGATCCAAGCCATTGGTACCATCGGCACCCACGACGCCACCCCAAAAAGACGCACCGGGTGCACGACACGTGGGGCATCATATCTCCAAGAGTCCACAGAGTACGTATTACCATGTCAAGTTCAAGGAGGAACCAGAGACCATCAGCTTACACGAGAGTATTCCAGAAAATGCTCCGACGAACCAACAAGAATCTACGAGTCAGAGTAATCAAGCCGACACGACTCATACACCGTCACCGCCGCTGGAATATTCGTCATCGCCTGTATCCTCCGGTATGTCGTTTTTGAATCGCTTGCAGCATTCCCCATCGTCTGCTCCAGTCAGTACTCAAGCATCCAAGCCATCCCCTCCCAGCACTCCAGCACCGACGTTGCCGTTTGCTCATACGCATCAGTACAACCCGTCCCAAGCGCCCGCGAGAACCTCGAATCGGCCAGTTGATCTGCGTATCCAAGTAGCGAAACGAAATGCTGGCCTTGCGTCCGCAGCAGCCGCGGCGAGACCGGTTCCAGGAGGGGCGACCTCGACCCCAACTGCTGCCGGGGTGGTCAGTGGCTCAAGTCGACCTGCTGTGCTTGCTCGAGGAATCACAATTCCACCACCGGCAGCACCACCATCGTCCAATGCGGCGCTCAAGCGACGCCTCGAGTTCACACCACCCGCCTCTCCTGTTGCCCACCAAGATATTCTTCGACAGAACCAATCGCTCCTCAACATTCTCAAGAACAAGTACAAAGAAGAACAAAAGCTGAAACGAGAGCAAGAAGAATGGATGCGCACGCAGTTCCCATCAACGATCGTGTCATCACCTTCGGGGTCGGCTACCGTGCCGTCCATGTCGCCCATTCGTCATGACAAGGAAGGCGGACTCGAGGATAGTGACGATGACAATGGGGACATGATGGTCCCACCCAAAGCCCCTGCTTTGCTACGGACCGTATCGCTCGGACAAACACAACCAGCGCTTGCTCATCTCTACCACCAACCCAGTCCGCGTCTCACCCAAGCAGCCTTGGCTTCCCGTGCCCGAAAAGGCAGTTTTGACACTAGCCGTCGTCATCATCATCTGGGCGCGACTGCAACGATCTCCCCCCGAGGAGATGGATCCCTGGGATCGTCGAGTCATCACCAAGGATATGTTCGATCGTCCAGTTCTAGCGTTACGAGTAGCGTTTCAACCGAACCTTCCAACCATCGACGCGTTCTCGCATCTCCCTCGGTACGTTTTCTCACGTGTTTGAATGACTTTGAGTGATCCTACTAACGAATTTATTTACGAAAAGTTTTCGTCGACTCGAGTGTCGGCCGAACTAAGTGATTTCGTGGGTTACGACGATGACGATGCCGATGATGGACTGATGTCATTTACAGCGTATTACGGTGACAGTGGACTGGACGATCCGTTACGTACGGCTGCCACAACCTCGACGCAGCGAGGAATCGGCGGACGACGTGACCGTTTGCCGTCGCTCGATGACGAGATGGCCGGTGTTCTCAACAGTCCATCGCACGCGTCCAGTACGTTTGGTCGTCACAATGCATCTGCCACTATCTCGACCGATTCCCCCTTTACGAAAGAACCACAAAGTGTGGCCAAGCCACGCGCCCGTTCTGCCGATGTCCGTCGTACTGACAAAGTATCACTCACGCGTCGACTTCATCGACTCGGGATTGACATTGAACAAACCTCGACGAAATAGCTATCTACCCAAAACTATAGTAGTAGTATGATCTGCCTCTGCAGAGCAATCATAGTAAACACCAATTGATTATAAGCCATTTGTCTCGCGTGAATTTCTACAATCGTAATCATGTCGCTGATGTAATGGCTGACAGTTTTTCCAGTCGCAGAAACCTTGTCGCAGGCACAGAAATTCGCATTCATTTCTGGTGATCTAATGCTGCTTGGAAAAGTAGTCGGTAACCTGATCCATGACAAGCCATTGGATACCGTAGGACGGACAGAGACGTGTGAGACGTGGTACCAGACCCTTGTACAGTGCCGCAAAGCCTTCTTCCTTGGGAATCGTTGTTAACGCATGGATTGTGCTCTTGTACTTGGCCGCTGCCTTGCCTGATTCTTGGGCCATCAAACGCGTCTTGACTACATCAAGTGGGCAGTTGAGACATGGACCAGGGATTGCACCAAGCATACCCGTGAGACCACTCTTCCATGCCGGCAAGGTGCTACCGTCTTCGAGTTTCCAAACATTCTTCTTGATGAAGTTGTTGGACCAGAAACTACACGCTTGGTTGAGACCTTGACGACCAATGGTTGGGGCCACCCCCTTCCACAACGCCATTGGACCTTCGTTCTTCATGATCGTCAACGCCGTATGAATTGTACCACGGTACTTGAGCTGCTCGCCCTTGACAACGTTTTGACCTTGAAGACGAGTCTTGATGACTTCAAACGGTGTCACAATGAGGACAGCTTCCGTCGCACCGGCCAATGCACCGGCCAAAAACTCTTTTCCGCCACTTACTTGACCATTTTTATCCGCCAACAAGGTACGATAAATCGCGTTAAAGTAGAAACGCGTACCGTTCTTGAGTACTACATGAATTGTCCACGGCGTAAAGCCCTTGTAGAGACCTTTGGGACCTTCGGCCTTGAAAAGTTGCTTACCACAATCCACAAACCCCTTGTACTGACCCGCTTTATCCAGCTGAAGACGCGTCTTGGTTACATCCAGTGGCGTGAGGATCACGGCTTCGATTACACCCGAGAGGACACCACCAAAGAACTTGACACTCGGGTGAACCTTGACGGTGCTACCATCCTTCTTTTGTGGCAATGGCGCACGCAACCCACCTTCACCAATCTCGACACTGGCCTTCCACCAGTGCTTGGAAAGGTGACGAACATCAGGATCCCACAGCAAATGTTCAAAGTTGGGTGATTCATGCATTTTTGCACGGAGGACGAGGTAGAGGGATTTGAAATCATTCTCATGCACACGATGAGTATCCATCGGATTGAGTTCTTGAATCATCGTGTGAGCTTCCGCAAGCGTCACGTGTACACCCAAGCGTTCCATGGCCGCTTGCAAGGCGGAATCATCCAAATACCCCTTCTTGTCATAGTCGAAATCACTAAACGTCTTGTGAATAAACGCTTCATGAACAGCATGAAACTCGTCAAAGGTCACAGAACCACGATTCTCAGGGTCCAAACGCTGCATGAGAGCGGCAACTTCATCCGGTTGGAGACGCACACCTGCACCGCGCAAGCCTTTTTGAATATCAAGCGCATCGACTTTACCATCCCCATTAGTATCAATACGTGCAAACGCATCACGGAGCATAGTATCCACGGTCAAGCGCGAATTGCGACGCAAGAGCGTGGGCTTGGAAGGCTTGGGGACGTCCGGAGCACTCATGATGGTTTGCTTGGGGCCAAGGACGAGAGAAGAAAAGTGTGTGAGGTGTACAGAAGCACGCAGCAACGAAGGCACAGTCTTTCGTCTCCAAGACTTTTCTGCCTCGTCGATCAGTCTTGAAACGGTTCCCAAGCGGATCCATTGGATTGGATCTGTAGATTCTGCGGTCACTGTTGCACGGGACACGACAATTCGAAATGTGGACCACATCAGTCATCTCATTGGTAGAAAATGATTTTAGAGAGAATAGATTGGTTGATATTCGATGATGTGCGCCTGTCTATTGGACGAAAAAAGAGCCGATGAGGGACAGTTTTCAACGAACTTCAAGCAGTTCTGATTGGTTGAAAGAGTATCCACGTGGCAAAAATGACCAATTATACCAGCGTTCGCAATACGGTTTGACGACACGGCTGCGCAAACGCCACGTCGCAGGTGTCAGCATATATTGTTCGATTCGAACTTCCAGCACCACCACCCATAGATTTCAACACGTTTCTAACAATCGCTTCATTCGTTTCTAAGTTAGCAACCGTAAGGTAAAGTCGAATGACAAATAGTCCACAGTAAAGATAAAAAAGTGGACCACACGATCATCTTGTCGAGTCTGGTGCTTGGATGGCGTAAATGGGAATGCTCACCTTCTTGTTGTATCTGCTCCGACACTGTCAGAGCTCAAAACTCCCTTCCCCAACTGAGCTGACTCCATGACGGTCGTATATTCCTGAAAGACAGAGTCAGAATACTGCCACTCCAACGTAGAACTCCATGACTCCTGACAGCAGAGTCAGGATCATGTGATTCGAATATTATTGAAGATTTTATCGCGATCAAGTCATTTAGACACAAAACATGGTTCCAAAGAAAGCTTTTGACGTCGAAAGACGTCTGTTTTTGTCTTTTTCTTCAAGGCCGATGACGTTGCTTCATAAAGCTAGTGATGGTGATGGCATCGCGAAGCTAGTGATGTACCACTGACTTGTAATACAGTAACGTTAGTATCATCATAACTGATGTGGACCAAGTCAGCGATGCCGTCAGGAGTGTACAGTACAAGTGATCAAGAGAGTGCAGAGCCCATCGATTGTCTTCCAATGCGACATTCATCTCCTCCATCCTCTTGATTTCGACTGGAACTCATCCCTAAAATCTTACCCATCAGCGAGTTGTACCCACGCCACCAACACAGAAAAACCGCCAAGCATGTGAGGCACAACCTACATCAAGCCACGCATTTTCCAATCATGATGTCGCAAATCCACCGTGGCTTCCTTGGAATCTTTTCAAATATGCTAATTTATTGATTAGGGGTAGGCAAATCAGCACTCAAAATTGAGCTTTTCGTCCCAGCTATGCATCTTTTCTGCAAGTTCCCAGCAGGTACCCACGACAGTGCGCCTCTCTACTAACTGCTGCCACGCTGGCTGGAAGTTCCAGCCAACCACCACCACATGCGCAGTCAACAACTTGCCACCATCAAGAACCGCGTGATAAATCGGAACGCGCTGGTTCCACCGAACTGACCGGACGAAGGTCACTGGTGGTTTGTTCTCCGGATCTTCTGGACTCTTCATAGTCGCACTCTGGTCTTCGTGTGCGCATCATGTCGTGCACAGCCGAGCGCTCAGGACTAGCGTCGCCATCCGTGACCACCTTGGTTGCGGATCCAAAAGATGCCACGAAAACAGCAATAGTTGTGAGCCCTACCTGTACAGAAGTCGATGTGACTAAGGCGCCGTCAGAAGAACCTGGTGAATATCGTATCACTGCCAACAACATGTCGATTGGTGCCGTCAAGAGCTGTCCCAGCGTGCAAAGTTTGTTTCTTGAAGATAATATGGTCACTTCGTTTGATGTTGGATCCACGGCGCTCTACGAAATGTACGAACCTCGAGTGGGTGAACTAATAGTTGGTGAGTCTCATGTGTTTGTGTGTGTAGTGATCTCACGAATAACCAGCTCACGAATCTCGACAAGATTAAGCTTCCTAGCACCCTCAAGCGAATGTGCGTTCTTAGGCGTTCGTTGACGTGGAAGATATTGGTACTGATCGTGTCGTGTAGAATTCTCGACTTCAACCCTCTCAAGAAAATTGCGTCAGGCCAACTACCTTCGTCATTGCAAGAATTGTACGTTTGTGATGACTGTTTGGTTGCTGGAGAAATTCTAATTGTGTGAGTATGTAGTTTCCTACGCAAAGCCAACATTGATTCGCTCGCATCGTTCACATTTCCCAACCAAATCACAAAGCTCAACCTTGCAGGAAACCGTCAGCTCAGATCGCTCTATGGTTTGGTGCTCCCTACCAATATTGATACGCTGTACGTACCCTATCGATTCATCTTGCTCAGGCCAGGGCATCATCCTCATGTATGATTGTTGTTTACAGAGACGTCAGTGACAGTTCAGTCACAGAGATTGGTGGTGTGGTGTTTCCCAAGACCCTTCGTCAACTGTACGTCTTTGCTTTGTCGTTGTCGTGATAATAGTTGCTAACGTTTGCTTGATGCATGGGGATACCAACAGAACTGTGAGTGGCACGCAACCATTATCAACCTTTGACTTTCGATCCTCCGATCTATCGATTCTCAGCAAAATGCAGATCCAAGCAAAAACTGTCGGTGGAATGACCTGTCCAGATTCACGTGGCACAATCACCGTCATCAATGGTGATGTGTCTGGCTGTGCATACTCGGACGTGGATTTTGCTGCCAAGTACCCACCGATGGCTACTCCTATGCCAACTGCAGTGGGCCCATCACCAGTTGTGAGTTCCGATGCAAACAGATCGCCTGGAACTTCGACACCAATCGCGACGCCTTCATCAGGTGGTGGAGGTGGTGGTAGCAATTCATCACAAATGATTATTGTGGGTGTGCTCGTCCTCGCTGCTGTGATCATCGGTGTGACGATTGGCTTTATTATTCAACGACGACGAAAAGCACGACAATCGGATGACGACAATACCGAAGCGAGAAAGCGTGGTAAGAGTAAAACCAGAACTGATGATCAATCGGAGGCTGGTGTCCTGTTTGATTTGATGACACAACCCAACTCGAATGGGTTTCTTGAGAATGACGTCCGCAACGATGAAGAATTGATTGCTCATCGACTACCACAAGATGCCATTGTGATCGTCTCTCATATTGCAAAAGGTGGATTTGGTGTCGTGTACAAAGCCAAATTGTATAGTCAGGACGTGGTTGTGAAACAGATCACACCGAACAAAGCTGAATCCACTGAGGCCGTCAAACGCTTTATGGACGAAATTCGACTCTACTCAAAGCTCAACCATCCCAAGATCGTCCGGTTTGTCGGTTTATCATGGACCAATTTATTTGATCTCAGCCTCGTAATGGAGTACATGCCCAATGGTGACCTCTACTCCTTGCTTCGTGCCACTCAAAAAGACCCCACCACCAAAGATCAGTTTTCCTGGTTCAGCAGTCTCTCGGAACCACGGCCCAAGTCACTCCTTGCTGTCGACGTTGCCGAAGCCCTCGTCTACTTGCACTCGTATTCTCCACCCATCATTCATCGTGATCTCAAGGCCAAGAATGTGATGTTGTCGGACGACTACACAGCCAAACTTGGTGATTTTGGTATCAGTCGTGTAAGTGCCGATGAAACCATGACGGGTGCCATGGGTACCACCGCATGGATCGCCCCGGAAGTGCTCCAGGGTGAACGATATTCGGAAAAGGCTGATATCTACTCATTTGGCATTCTCATGTGTGAAATGGACTCGTGCGATCATCCATACAGCAGCAGTCGCACAGGAGAAGAGACCTTGACGGATGCCAAGATTGCATTCCTTGTGAGTACGGCGTCGCTCAAGCCACGTCTACGGGATGATTGTCCAGGTGCCATTCGAAAACTCATTTTCGAGTGTTTGGATTTTGATCCCACAAAGCGTCCCACGGCACTCGAACTGCACTATAACCTTCGTAAAGTCCGTGAAGCTGCATTGGAATGGGGTTTTGTCTAAGTTACCATGGCGTGTGATTAATATAAGCCAACGTAAAAGTTCGCATTTTGCAAGATTGGGATTAGTTAGGAACTCTATTTACCCAAATACGGATTTGATAACGCGTTCTTAACCGGTATAGGCGGGGATTTCGATTTTTAAAAAAAACGAGGAAAGCGGGGAAACCTTTCGTCTTGAACAGGAAAGCACGGCAAGAACGACCGCTTCGACGCGCTGTAGCGACGCTTAACGACCTTTTCACGATGCTTAGTCGCTTGCATGATGAGCGCGTTTTCATGAGCTCTGACGACGTGGTCTTTAGCGCGTCCAGTTCACAGGCATTGCGTCGAAATGGCGATCAAAAGAGACATCGCAGTGTCCCGACAACCCGTCGAATGGTTCATGAAGATCCACTGCACGAAGAAGAAGAAGAATCCAAGAGTGATGCCAGTAGTGAAGAACACGAAGCGCCTGCCGATGATGAGCTTGAGGATGACGATGAAGAAGAAGATGAAGAAGAGAAACGACGCATTGCCGGTCTCAAGTTTCCCCTGCAGTCACCGCGTCATATCGCTGCGTCACAGAGTTATATCCACCGGCATCGACGACGTACCGATACAGTAGATGGATCCGTGTCGAATATAGTGAGTTCTCCATCGACTCGTCGTCGTCATGCACGAAAATTGTTGGATTCGGAAGATCACTATACCGTCCGAAGAGCAGCAGAACGAGAAGATGCAGTGATGATGCGATCGAATGCTCCCGTTTCGAAAGAGCTTATGCGTCACAAGTTTCAAGTCCAGTATCATGATCGACCAATGGAATTGGTGTATTTGCCAACAGGACAGATTCGAGCGCGAGACGAATGTCCACCAGGTCTTCAGCTCCCAGCCATGACAGATGTACGCAAGTTGTTGGAGGCGCCACTATCACCAGAAACCAACGAAAAAGTTCGAAAACGAGTCAAATCGACACTGGACGAGTCGACGACCACGTTCATTACACGACAAACAAGGGACTCAATTGGGATGAATACTGAGCGGTGGCAGCGTGAACGGCCCCATGCTATTCAAACGAATGGCAAGGCAAGCAAAAGGACCGAGGCGCACCGAGTAATACGCGCATCATCACCTGCGAGCAGTGAATCAGAAGACGAAAACAGCCCGGAGAACTCTCATAGTGGCAAGCAGAGGGATGTAAGACGGCATGAAGCCGTTGACGTTCACACAACCAACTCCAGAACCAACCAGGTCAGAACACGAGTGGATAGCTACAATGTACCAGATTCCCAAACTGCGCCAGCGACAACCGGTTCTCGTGAAGAAACGAATGCTGCTGTCGAGGATAAAACGAACGTTCGACTAGTACTACACGACGAGCCTGAGAGTGAGACGGAATACACTGACAGTATTCGAAGAACCACGCATTCTCGTAATGTGAAAGCAACCGCAACAAGAAATCTTGAAGTCGAATTACAGAAAGAGAAAAAGCGAGTGCTACAGAAAATGACGCTACTACTAGAGGAGCAGGGCAAAACTCAAGCGCTTCAACAGCAACTGCAGATGCTTCAAGAAAAGGTTGCAAGCATGGAGAAAGAGCTTGAGGCCTCTGCTCGGCGTGAGGCTCTGCGCCCATTTCCTGATGATAGTGTTGTACGTGAACGCGAAGAGCGTATTCGACTCCTGTCCGAAGAATCTAGATCCAAAGACGATCTAATTCGCCGACTACAAGCTCAGCTTGAGCAATCCGAAAAGTTGAATCATGAGCGTGCGAACAGGATCTCACCAACGGACGACGACAAAGTGGCACGCCTCCGTCAACGTGAAGCTGCTATCGCAAGACAGTTAGAAGACCTGATGAACCGCGTCACTACCTTCCATTCACAGGTCGAGTGCTGGAAAGTTAACAGTCGAGAAGCCCTCGCCGGGATTGACAAACGTTCCAATATTGTCGATTTGATGGATCAATTGTGGATGGACTTTCCACCATTCATCTCGAGCTCAGAATCAACCTCTCAGAAGGCATGTAGCGAAGGCGAATCCTCTACAATTACATTCCTGACC